>LBNU01022787.1:178572-193636 GCA_014162995.1 Artemisia annua
AGAATGGTTGAGTAGGAGGTGTTCCATCTGGATTACCAGGATCAAGGATTTCTTTTAGCTGGAATGGACCGTTTTCAATGGATTTGATCATGAGTTTACCATCATCTTTGGTTTTGATGTAGCGAAGCATACGGCTTGTCCATGGAAGATAACCACCCTTTTCAAGCATAGGAGGACGGTTTTCAGCACCGGCAGCATGAATATCTTGTTGAGATGCCATTATGATTCAGTGATGATTTGATAAAGTTGATTTAGGATCGTTCCAATGAAATTGGAGTAGAGTTTGGTGTTGAATTTGTTGTGAAAATCGGTTCTGAAAACTTAAAACCTCAATAACTTCTTCTCGGAGAGGATTTAGACCTTGAAGGTTGGGTTGAATGATGTTTAGAAGATTCAACGTGATGTTCTCCTCGATCTCACGGTCGTTTTGACAGGTATTTCGTCCAAAACGGAGTTACGGATCAAAAGTTATTGAAGTTTAGTCGTCAGAAATCAACCAAATCCCCAAGTTCTCGATAAATTCCAGGTGTTCTCGATAAAGTATCAAAGATCTCGATAGACTTCCAATGATTTCGATAACTTTGCAAGGATCTCGATAAGATGTTCTCGATAATGATTTCGATAACCAGTCAACTTCTCGATAAAATGCAAAAGTTTCTCGATAATTTTGAGCAAAGTTTCTCGATAATTTTGAGCAAAGTTTCTCGATAAATTTTAGCAAAAGTTCTCGATAGGTTCAACAGAAGTTCTCGATAACTTTTGTCAAAGGTTCTCGATAAAATTTTGCTTATCGAAAAAGTATTCCAAACTTATCTAGATTATACAATTTAGATAGTTATCCGAAGTCGAAGTGTTATTTCTAACTTATACAAGATAGAAACCACTGAGTAGGCCACCAAATCTGAAGAAGAGCAACTTATGAGGATCTCGATAGATTAGGGTCTAAGGTTCTCGATAAATAGTACAATTTTGGTCGAGTTTGATTTAGCAAAAAAACACACCCAAAACACGTTTTTAATCCAAGATTTTTGTACTTCTAAGCTTAAAAACACCAAATCTACAAGAAAGTTGAAAACTTGATGATTTTTAGGAAAATTTTTAAAATTTCGAAAACAAGTGCAAAAACAAGGACGATTTTTAAAGCTTGATTTTATGCAAAAAGATTGAAACTTTCTTGTTGAGAAAGGTTTATAACACTAGTTTGTAAACAAAAGAGTGTTAAAAACACAAAAGAAAAAGAAAGATACGAAATTTTTGTATAAAAACGTGAGAAAAACTTCAAAAATACGAAACAAAACAAACTCAAACACTCCTAAATCATTGTTAGGCGATTGATACCACTTGTTATTCCGTAAATATCACAACTTTATCAATCTAAATCACGTATAATATGTAGAAAAGAGATGAGAAAGATGGTGACTTGATGTATAATATGAGGCGTATGGAATAGAACTTTTATTAGAGAAAAACACACATAAAACACATACAAGCACACACCTCAAATGGGAGTTTGAGGTGTATTTATAGTACAAGATATGATGCCCTAAAGGCTTTGATGGGCTTGGGCTTGGACTTGGTTTTATACTTAAGTCTTAACTTATAACATATTAGCTTAACTAGTCCAAGGCCCAATGACCAATTCTACCTACACGACACACTATATTACATATGAGACCGACCATCACTTTTTCTATAAAATTTAAATGCTAACAAAGACACTGAAGGACATGCGCCGCATAATGATCCAAGTTACGCCGTATCTCAAGACGGTGTACGAATATTCCAGAATATATTAACCTTGGACCCCACGCGAACTTAAGTCAATGAGCCGCATCTACTTACTCGATGCGCCGCATCGAACCCTCAGACAGAAACTATAAATACCCCAGGACCTAGACGAATTTTGTGGGCACCATAACCCTAAGGAGACGAACTTAGCCGAAGAAGCATCACAAGACACACCCAAATCGAAGATATTAGAGCTGTAAGAAGGTCCTGCATGTATTTAATTCATTAAGTAGTTTTGTTTTATTATAATAGTACACTTTAATTCATCAGGATTGATGGGCTGAAATCGGCCACCAGACCACACCCCTTAATATTGCTTTCCCATCAATTAAAGTCTATATGATGATGTCTTTGGTGAATTATATTAGTGCATTGATTACCTCTGTGTTTAGCTAAGTCTTCTGGGCTACCATACATGTTCCTCGCATATTTAGCTGATGTCTTTAGATAAATAGGATAATCATAAGTAATCAATAAGGGTTTACTCGCCGATGTAAGGATCAAACGAGAAAGGAATAACTGCAAAACACTTCATATAGAACTAGCAATAAAACAAATGACAAGATACTTAACTATCAGGGCAGGCCTTCTTCTGCTTCAAACTATCTATCTGTGTACGTGTTTGCTATTCTCTGATTCGTTCTCATTAGTTTAATTTACTGTTTAATATAACAAATCTATGCCAGTCTCTCTGGTTGAACCCCCTTGCGCTAGATTAGGTTGTAAAACTAACTTAGGATATTAAAATACTGATTACGTTAACTAGATAATACGTTCCACTCTTAGTAATCGACACTCTACTTACCATTATATTCATACTGACCGGGTACACTGCTCGTTAGGTGTGTGTGTTATTGTCGGCTAAATATAAATTTAAAACTTGAAGTAGCATTAATACTGCTAGACCGCAACGATACATCGCGACCGCATCAAGTTTTTGGCGCCGCTGCCGGGGAGTGAATTGTTATTATCTGTTAATTTGATTAGTATTTTAATTAGATTTTTCTTTTTATTAGGTTTTTAGATTCTAACCACTAACTTTGTTGTATATTAGTTAGATTGCATTCATTGTATAATTTTCATATTTTCTGTTTTTATTTTCTGTAATTTTATTTTTATTTTATTTATTTATTTATTTTTATTTTTTGCACTAACTGCTGTCGTTATATTGTGCTGATACAATCTATATGGCACATCTGTTTTTCAGATACGGCGTATTGCGTTTTAATTTTTAAATACAACACATTTAACAATTCGAAGTACGACGCATCTATCCCCGAGATACGGCGTATTCTGTTTTTTAGAAAAGAAAATTTTCGAAACCCTAACGCCATACGACGCATCTGTTTTAACAGATACGACATATTATATTTTAATTAAAAACAGTTTTCGAAATAATTAAAAAGAAGCGACGCATCGATTTATATAGATATGGCGCATTTAGTGAATCAAAAATCTTATATTTTTAAGCGTAATGAAAATACGGCGCATTAGCTTCTACTTATGCGCATTCAATTTTTATAAATATAATCGATTTTTGACATTTAAAAAGATACGGCGCATTCTAATTCAAAGCGGTGTATCGATTTTCTGAGTAAAAGTCTGGTTTTAATTTTAACGTAATAAGATACGGCGTATCCTTTTCCAGGATACGGCGTATCACCTGCAGATAACAGCAACTTTTACTTTTTATATTCCCGAAGGGAGAAAATTCTAGCTGTGACAACTGGTAAATTTGGGTGACTTTAAAAAAAAAAACTTCCGCATTACTATTTTTATAAACCCGAGTATTGAAGTAAAATGATTTTGAGGAATTTGGATTAGAAAGTTGAATATATATCAAACGTTTATCGTTTTGAGTAATAATTAGGCTATTTGAGTACTTCGCGTTAGGCACTATTTGACTTTGGCACTAGAAATCCTAATGAAACGTATTTTTGGACAAGTAACGATTGAGAATCTTTTGACATAAAAATTCACTTAGTTTACCCGAGTCGTAAAAATATGTTTTTAATTGGGTCTATTATTTAAAAGAACTTTTGGAAATATATTGGGGAATTTATTGTAAAACACGTGGTGTGTATTTAAAAACGAATTTGGTGGCTACCGGCTAGACTTATGAACTTAAAAATATGTTTTGGGGTAAGTTTGAGAAAAATAAAAGTTTTGGGTTCCCTAGTTCAACTAAACTCTAAAACTAACAACTAAGGGGACCATTTTTGCCAATTGCTCAAACTTATAACCACATAAACACCCTAAATCATTTTATATCAAAAATAAAAACCCTACTCCCCCCTTTTCTTCTTCCTTGCGCCGGCCACACACACAACATACACACACACTCATTTTTTTTATGATCCAAGTCCAAAAACATAATCCCCATCCATTTCCAATCATTCCTATATAATTTTTATACATCAAAACGACCCAAAACCCTAAAACCCATTTAAATTCGTGAGGTTTAAGAGTGTTTTCATCACTTTTGTTGTTGAAATCTTGTTTGGTTTGAAGAAAAGGTAAAGTGGTAAGTATTTCTTGACTTTGTTACAAGTCAAACCCACGAATTCTTGTAAAGTTTGGGTAAAACTAAGTGGGTTTTGATGTTTTAATAGGTTTTGGTTAATAAAAACATAAGAGAAACAAGTTTGGTATCGATTAGAAGTGTTTGGGATTCGAATTCGTGGTCAAACCGTGGGTTTGACCCACGAACCGTTTGTATTTTTGGGTTTTTGACCCATTTTGATGATATTGGTTGTTGTGGTATGTTCCTAGCATGATTTGGTAATGATTTGGTAGTGTTTGGAACAAGATTGGTAAGTTTAGGGAGTGTTTGGTTGTGATGTCGAGCACCTAAGGCTCTTGGCCGAAGGTTTGGGCTCGCTACCCAAGGTAGCCGTGGCCTAGTGGGCACGGGTTAGTCCTTGTGGTCATTTTGTGGTTATTTACTTGGTACGTGTATGATTTAGTAGCTCGTTTTGGCGCGTTATGCGAATTTGTGACGAATATGGTAATATGTAGAAGTGTGTCGGGATATACACTTGAAAGTGGTAAAATGGTTAAGTTGNTAAGTGTTGCTAAGTAAATTCCGCGTGCTTAACAACATTACTCAAAGTATCTCTAACACAAGGTGTGTGTTTAGAAACATCACTCTTGAATTTAATTGATTGTTGGATTTATTATTTATTATTATTATTATTTTGTTGAAGGAACCAAACTGTGGGATTGTTGATTGGTACGACCCACCCATGTGTGAAAGATCTGTGGCAATTATACCTGGATTGTTGAACAACATGAACCGGCTACAATATTCATCAAGGGAAAATCAGTTAAAAGCGAGAAGATTGAAGTGGATGTTAGTGATTAGTTGGTTGTTGTTTATTGTGTATCTGATGTTGTGAAAACAATGGTTGTAGTCTTTTGCTTCATTATGATTTTAGTACTGATGATGATGATGATGATTATGTGAACTTAAGCACTCTTTTGGTTAAGTGTATTATTGTAATCTTTTGAATATCAATGAATGTCTTTTTTTCATCTTAAGTGACTGTGTTTTTGTTATCATTGGGTTGAATGGGTTGAAATGTTGTGGTATGTGTTAGGATCGTTTAGCTCGAGGTTGTTTAGACCTCATCTAGGGATTACACAATAATAATGATAAGAACACGATACGCAGCAGAATAAACAAAACAATCATAATTATTGCTAACAAGGTTTCTCGTCATCATCTCTATTCTAACAATACAATAAGCCCCAATGCTATGTGATCAAGTATAGCACGGTTACACTCTAACAGGGATCTATGATCCTTGAGGCTTAACACAAACACTCTAAACCCTAGACGTCCACTTAGAGGACTTGACGCCTAGGAACATACACACGCTTTACTGGTTTACATTGTGACACACATGAATGATAAACCTAATTCCCTGTATCTCTTTATATAATAGAGATACTAGGGTTACAAAGGATATTCTAGAATAATAAAAAGATATGCAGTAATCTTTTTCTTTCTTTGCAAGTTTCTTCCTTTGTCTCCATAAGTCCCTCATGTTTCACATGTTTTGTCTTATCAACTTAATTGTAATTCCCAACAATCTTCCCCTAGTTGATAATGACAAAACCAATAAGCATGAACTTCCCCTGAAGTTAATATGTCATGAAACATGTGACTTCCCCTTACACCATGCTATATCACCAAGGCTCTACAAGTTGCAATCTTCTATGTAAATATTCTTCCCCTTTTTGTCATCATCAAATAGGAGACAAATGTAAGCAACCTTGATCTTCACAACCACGAACCACTATCATACTTCCAATTCATCTTTCCAATGTTTCAAATTACCCACCATTAAGTTTTCCGCATCTAAAAATGAACTTGAAACAAAAGAAATCAAAACTAGTAGTAGTAATAACAACTAGCAGTTGTAAAAACCTTCACCTCGAATGATGCATGTAGATGGTTAAACATTTAATCAATAAGCTTCCCCTGAAACCCATATGTGAACCATCTCTCGAATGTAAGCTCCATGTAATGATCACCGATGAAGAAAACCAAATATAACGAACTTGATGAAGAAGTAGAATAACCCAAACTTGTGTCTTATGTCTTGTACTAACCACGTGACTCCAAACTTATATAAAACAGCAAATATAAGTAGACCGCAATCCCTTGACAAAATCCTCATCTTCAATGAGACACTGAGCACTATAATGTAACTCCTTTAAGTGATAGTTAACTAGGTCTTCATCCATCCACCCCTTGACCTATGAAAACTAGATTTTGACAAGTCGTCGTCACAACCATAAAGCACGAACAAGTTATCTTTAAACGTAATGGTGCCGTTTAAGATATGATAAGAACACGCATCTAAGAAATTTCACTTCCACTTCAAATAGGTGATAAATAATCTCCTTCGTAATCAATTAAATCAAATAAGAACGAGCCATAAAATCTGTTAAGAACCAATAAACCAAACGCCAAAAATTACTTCTCTTCTTGTGTGTGTCTTCTCCGTGTGTGTGTTGGAACCAACCTGTTCCAAATCAACATCTAAACGTCTTCCCCTCACTTCATGTATCCCATGCTCATAAGCTACTTTAAACAACGTATAAACGAATTACCAATCTGCTTGCATAATATCTTTCAGCAGTACCGAGCAGTGGAAAAATAAGCTTAGCAGTGGAAACGAAATACATGAGCAGTGGTAACGTGAAGCTGGCAGTGGGAACAAATAACTAGCAGTGGAAACGAACAAGGCTAGCAGTGGAAATAATTTGCACGAGCAGTGGAAACCATGAACTAGCCCACATCGATTTATCCACAAGTATGTCTACTCCCAACATCTTCTGATCTGAATAATATGAATCAATGTACCAGCAACTTCAGTCCTATAATCATCCTTAGTACCAGTAGTCCTTACTTTCTTGTGTTCAACGAGCAGCATAAAGACCTCATGTGGTCCATACTAACTGTTCTTGTGTCATGACCTGTTACTTCACATAATAATACGAGAACAACAACCATTCCATATGCAAAGGACGACAGCGTTCTGTTACTCAAGTACCATTAGTCATCTTGCTAACACCAGAACACTCATTGATCATTAAATAATAAGTAGCATGCAAGACCAAGACCAAATCAATATAACTATTTAGGGTTTCTTCAAAGCAATAAAGAAATTCACTAAACCCTAAAAACGTTTCAACCAGATAAACCATACCATTTGCCGCTTCAATACATGTATCACCAACACCAAACAGCAAATAAACCAACTTCCATGATTAATGAATAAGAGTGGAACCAAAGTCATGGAGTTGATTCAAGAAAACCCTAAAAATTCGAATAATTTTACCTCTCTCTGCAGCAGTTTTCGACACACTAGAACTTTCACATAACAGCTCAGATTGAAGATCCCTCCGGTGGAAATCTTCCTTGATATATAGAGAAGCTCCAGTAAAAATTTCAGCCAGATCCAACGGTTAACGAAGGAGCTATCGCCATTTGAAAACTGACCTGCAGTGAGTTGCGAAAATACGAACCAGTGACGAATTTTTCTTGTTTTCTCGCCAAGAAACCTTGTTGAATCCCACGATCACGAGCCCCTTGGCTCTGATACCACATGTTAAGATCGTTTTAGCTCGAGGTTTGTTAGACCTCATCTAGGGATTAAACAATAATAATGAATAACACAATATGATACGCAGCGGAATAAACAAAACATCTTTATCATTGATACAAGGTTTCTTCGTCATCATCTCTACTCTAACAATACAATAAGCCCCAATGCTATGTGATCAAGTATAGCACGGTTACACTCTAACAGGGATCCAAGATCCTTGAGGCTTAACACAAACACTCTAACCTAGGCGTTTTCCCAAACCCTACGCCTAGGTTTCCCACACACACTTTTCTGTAATTTACATTGTGGAAGTCGTTAATAAAACAAATGCCCTGTATCCTCTTTATAAACTAGAGGATTAGGGTTTACAAAGGAATAAACTAATAATATAAAAGATATGCTGTAATCTTTTTCTTTCTTTGCAAGTTTCTTCCTTTGTCTCCATAAGTCCTTCATCTTTCATATTTTGTCAATATCAACTCAAAGTATAATTCCCAACAATCTTCCCCTAGTTGATATGACAAAACCAAGTAAGCACGAACTTCCCCTGAAGTTAATATGTATATGAAAGATAACGAACTTCCCCTTAAACCATGCTATATCACCAAGGATCTTCAAGTTGCAATCTTCTAAATACTCTTCTTCCCCTTTTTGTCATCATCAAATAGGGGACAAATGTAAGCAACCTTGATCTTCACAACCACGAATCAATATTACACCTCCAATCCATCTTTCCAATGTTTCAAAGTCGCCCACCATTAAGTTTTCCGCATCTATAAATGGACTTGAAACAATAGAAATCAAAACTAGCAGTAGTAATAACAACTAGCAGTTGTAAGAACCTTCACCTTGAATGACGCATGTAGATGGTTAAACATTTGATCAATAAGCTTCCCCTGAAACCCATATGTGAACCATCTCTCGAATGTAAGCTCCATGTAATGATCACCAATGAAGAAAACCAAATATAACGAACTTGATGTAGAAGTAGAATAACCCAAACCTGTGTCTTATGTCTTGTACTATCCACGTGACTCCAAACTTATATGAAAATGGTAATATAAGTAGATCGCAATCCCTTGACAAAATCCTCATCTTCAATGAGACACTGAGCACTACAATGTAACTCCTTTAAGTGATAGTTAACTAGGTCTTCATCCATCCACCCCTTGACCTATGAAAACTAGATTTTGACAAGTCTTCGTCACAACCATAAAGCACGAACAAGTTATCTTTAAACGTAATGGTGCCGTTTAAGATATGATAAGAACACGCATCTAAGAAATTTCACTTCCACTTCAAATAGGTGATAAATAATCTCCTTCGTAATCAATTAAATCAAATAAGAACGAGCCATAAAATCTGTTAAGAACCAATAAACCAAACGCCAAAAATTACTTCTCTACTTGTGTGTGTCTTCTCCGTGTGTGTGTTGGAACCAACCTGTTCCAAATCAACATCTAAACGTCTTCCCCTCAGTTCATGTATCCCATGCTCATAAGCTACTTTAAACAACGTATAAACGAATTACCAATCTGCTTGCATAATATCTTTCAGCAGTACCGAGCAGTGGAAAAATAAGCTTAGCAGTGGAAACGAAATACATGAGCAGTGGTAACGTGAAGCTGGCAGTGGGAACAAATAACTAGCAGTGGAAACGAACAAGGCTAGCAGTGGAAATAATTTGCACGAGCAGTGGAAACCATGAACTAGCCCACATCGATTTATCCACAAGTATGTCTACTCCCAACATCTTCTGATCTGAATAATATGAATCAATGTACCAGCAACTTCAGTCCTATAATCATCCTTAGTACCAGTAGTCCTTACTTTCTTGTGTTCAACGAGCAGCATAAAGACCTCATGTGGTCCATACTAACTGTTCTTGTGTCATGACCTGTTACTTCACATAATAATACGAGAACAACAACCATTCCATATGCAAAGGACGACAGCGTTCTGTTACTCAAGTACCATTAGTCATCTTGCTAACACCAGAACACTCATTGATCATTAAATAATAAGTAGCATGCAAGACCAAGACCAAATCAATATAACTATTTAGGGTTTCTTCAAAGCAATAAAGAAATTCACTAAACCCTAAAAACGTTTCAACCAGATAAACCATACCATTTGCCGCTTCAATACATGTATCACCAACACCAAACAGCAAATAAACCAACTTCCATGATTAATGAATAAGAGTGGAACCAAAGTCATGGAGTTGATTCAAGAAAACCCTAAAAATTCGAATAATTTTACCTCTCTCTGCAGCAGTTTTCGACACACTAGAACTTTCACATAACAGCTCAGATTGAAGATCCCTCCGGTGGAAATCTTCCTTGATATATAGAGAAGCTCCAGTAAAAATTTCAGCCAGATCCAACGGTTAACGAAGGAGCTATCGCCATTTGAAAACTGACCTGCAGTGAGTTGCGAAAATACGAACCAGTGACGAATTTTTCTTGTTTTCTCGCCAAGAAACCTTGTTGAATCCCACGATCACGAGCCCCTTGGCTCTGATACCACATGTTAAGATCGTTTTAGCTCGAGGTTTGTTAGACCTCATCTAGGGATTAAACAATAATAATGAATAACACAATATGATACGCAGCGGAATAAACAAAACATCTTTATCATTGATACAAGGTTTCTTCGTCATCATCTCTACTCTAACAATACAATAAGCCCCAATGCTATGTGATCAAGTATAGCACGGTTACACTCTAACAGGGATCCAAGATCCTTGAGGCTTAACACAAACACTCTAACCTAGGCGTTTTCCCAAACCCTACGCCTAGGTTTCCCACACACACTTTTCTGTAATTTACATTGTGGAAGTCGTTAATAAAACAAATGCCCTGTATCCTCTTTATAAACTAGAGGATTAGGGTTTACAAAGGAATAAACTAATAATATAAAAGATATGCTGTAATCTTTTTCTTTCTTTGCAAGTTTCTTCCTTTGTCTCCATAAGTCCTTCATCTTTCATATTTTGTCAATATCAACTCAAAGTATAATTCCCAACAATCTTCCCCTAGTTGATATGACAAAACCAAGTAAGCACGAACTTCCCCTGAAGTTAATATGTATATGAAAGATAACGAACTTCCCCTTAAACCATGCTATATCACCAAGGATCTTCAAGTTGCAATCTTCTAAATACTCTTCTTCCCCTTTTTGTCATCATCAAATAGGGGACAAATGTAAGCAACTTTGATCTTCACAACCACGAACCACTATCATACTTCCAATTCATCTTTCCAATGTTTCAAGTTACCCACCATTAAGTTTTCCGCATCAAAAATGAACTTTGAAACAATAGAAATCAAAACTAGTAGTAGTAATAACAACTAGCAATTGTAAAAACCTTCACCTCAAATGATACATGTATATGGTTAAACATTTACTCAATAAGCTTCCCCTGAAACCCATATGTTAACCATTCGAATAATGTAAGCTCCATGTAATGATCACTGATGAAGAAAACCAAATATAACGAACTTGATGAAGAAGTAGAATAACCCAAACTTGTGTCTTATGTCTTGTACTAACCACGTGACTCCAAACTTATATAAAACAACAAATATAAGTAGACCGCAATCCCTTGACAAAATCCTCATCTTCAATGAGACACTGAGCACTACAATGTAACTCCTTTAAGTGATAGTTAACTAGGTCTTCATCCATCCACCCCTTGACCTATGAAAACTAGATTTTGAAAAGTCTTCGTCACAACCGTGTAAAACAAACAAGTTATCTTCAAAGTGTAACACCCACTTTGAGATATGATAAGAACACGCATCCAAGAAACTCCACTTTCATCGTCAAATAAGTGATAAATAATCGTCTTCATAAGTAACCAAGTAATAAGAGCTTTGAACTTGTTTAAGCACATATAAACCAAAAACTTTCTGTGTATCCAACTCCATGTGTGTTGTTTTCTGACTTGTCGCAAAGTCAGCCAAGAACCAATCACAAATCTAAAACCATCATGTTAGGGTTTCACACAACCATATATTCTTCCCCTCACTTTTGTAACTATGTTCACCAAAGTGCCTAAGACCAGCATATCGAGCAGTGGAAACTAGTGAGACAGCAGTGGAAACTTGTAGGAGCAGTGGGAAAATAAGCCTAGCAGTGGAAAACTTCTGAGCGCAACAGTGGTAACTATCAAGACAGCAGTGGAAACGTTTAAAGCCTGGCAGTTGAAATATAGAACGAGCAGTGGTAAAAATATAAGAAAGCATCTTGACCAATTCGTAAATAAACATCATCCCATGATAAAGATTTGTCAATTTAAGACCAACCAACTGCAGCAGCTACGAAAATCAAATTGAGACGCCCACGTGTCTCGATAATAATACCTACTGACTTGCTTCTACAAAACATAAACTGCTATAGTACGATCACCTTGTTTTGTTATGCACATGCTCTTTTATCCTCTTCACATATAGGACCACCATGTGAGAGTAGTATGAACATCTTTGAAGGACCACCAATATTCACTCTTTGCTTCTAGTAACCTTAGTCCTTCCACGTTGTAAGTACCAGTAGCCTTACTCCCCACAAAACATAACAGTATCTTGAAAACCTTAAAGTTTTAGGGTTCGTTTCTGAAGTACTCAACAGGCAGTAGCAGTAGGTTTAGCCTTCCAATAAAACATTCCTGAATCCAAGAACCCCGTATTCATCACTAGACCATTCACAAACATAAGAAACAACTCCAGTAGGAGTCGTTGGTATCAAATCAGTAGTTCAAATAGCATTGGATACCCTCAAACCAACGAGCAGCACACAATTAATATTGATCAGTTTAGGGTTTCAACTCCAAACCAGTTTAGGGTTTTGAATCAGTTATTATAATGAGAAAAGTAGTTAAGCATGCAGCGTAATATCATCAAATAACATGTAAACAATGAATATACCGACCTTTATGATTAATCAAACCAAGTGAGAATGAATTCAGAAAGATCGATGCCCAAAAACCCTAAAAAGAATCAACTTGCTGAAACGTTTTCTGCAGCAGACTTCGAGATAGCAGAACTTTTGATTGAGATCTCAGATGAAAGATCCCTCCAGTGAGAATGTACCTTGATATATAGAGAAGCTCCAGTAAAAATTTCAGCCCGATCCAACGGTTAACGAAGGAGCTATCGCTGTTACAAAACTGTCCTGCAGTGAGTTACGAAAATTGAACCAAACTCGAATTTTTTCTTGTTTTCTTCAATCTTCGACAAACAAACCTTGTTTAATCCCACGATCACGAGCCCCTTGGCTCTGATACCACATGTTAGGATCGTTTAGCTCGAGGTTGTTTAGACCTCATCTAGGGATTACACAATAATAATGATAAGAACACGATACGCAGCAGAATAAACAAAACAATCATAATTATTGCTAACAAGGTTTCTCGTCATCATCTCTATTCTAACAATACAATAAGCCCCAATGCTATGTGATCAAGTATAGCACGGTTACACTCTAACAGGGATCTATGATCCTTGAGGCTTAACACAAACACTCTAAACCCTAGACGTCCACTTAGAGGACTTAACGCCTAGGAACATACACACGCTTTACTGGTTTACATTGTGACACACATGAATGATAAACCTAATTCCCTGTATCTCTTTATATAATAGAGATACTAGGGTTACAAAGGATATTCTAGAATAATAAAAAGATATGCAGTAATCTTTTTCTTTCTTTGCAAGTTTCTTCCTTTGTCTCCATAAGTCCCTCATGTTTCACATGTTTTGTCTTATCAACTTAATTGTAATTCCCAACAGTATGTGTTGAAGTGTGTTGAAATGGTTGAAATGTTGTAGTATGTGTTGAAGTGTGTTGAAATGGTATCTGTTGAAGTGTGTTCAAATGGGTTGAAATGGACATTTTACCATTTGTAGTCAATGGGTTGCTGTCCAAAAGTGACAAAACCAAAGTGTATGAAATGGGCATTTTACCATTTGCAGTTAATGGTTACAATGCACAATACATAAGTTTACAATGCAACAACTGCACAATTTAACAACAAATGTAACAGTCTAACAAAGGATGCATCCAATACATTGTTCCAATACATGGTTCCAAAAGTGCAACAAAAGTAAACTTAAAAGCATACATGGTTCCATAACTAATACATAACAGAAATAGTCAAGTACTAAGCAAGTAAATGGTTCCAAAAGCATACATGGTTCCAAAAGCTTAAACAAGTGGAATACTACAATTATTTTTTAACTTGCTTCCCTTTGGCAGATGCACTTTGACTGGCCTTTTTTGAAGATTGTGATCCACCAACTTTTGAAGACTTTGATCCACCAAAAGATGCATTGTTACTGGCCTTTTTTGAAGATTGTGATCCACCAACTTGTGAAGACTTTGAACCACCAACTGTTGAAGATTGTGATCCACCAACAGATGCAGAAGGCTGCTTACATGTCCTTTTATTGTGACCTGTTTGTTTAACAACAAAGACAACATTATTAGTCAACAGAAATAGTCAACAAAAGTGCAACAAATGCACAATTTAACAACAAAGACAACATTATTGTGACCTGTTTGTTTGCACTTATCACATGTAACAGTCTTGCCAGCCCTTGACAGTTTACCATTTGCAGTCATCTTTTTTTCAGATATCTCATTTGCAGACTTCCTTCTTTTCTTTGGGGGCCTTCCAATTTGTGGCTTAATCTTTGGTGGAATGATAGTGTAAGGGCTAGGGTGTTTGCTCCACATGTCTGGTCCATTGCATGGGTTAATGGTGTAACTGTATTGCTTCTCCCAAGTTACTAGCCAATAACAAGCATGAACCCATGTTTCTGGCAAACCAACCTCAACCCTATTTAAAGCCATATCATTTAACACTGCTACTGCATGCTTGCAGGGCATTCCGTTAATATCCCATTTCCTACAACTGCAACTCTTCATCTTGCATATCTACTACACACAATATCATCCCATGGAACCACTTGCTTGATACTTGTTCCCCCATTCCACATTACCATCATACATACAACATGTATTAACACATAGACATTGAGAAAGACCAACCATAAATAGTGAATGTATGATGATATTTACCTGTAAGAAAGCAGCATCAGTCTTGATGCATTAAACATACAGGTAGCGCTGGTGTTAAATCTTCATTTTTTTTT
>LBNU01022787.1:196758-232871 GCA_014162995.1 Artemisia annua
TGATTATTTGGTCAAATGATGAGATTTTCTTAGCAAGTTGACTTGTACTTTTATACCTATACAAGCTGTCACGCTCCTGGCGGACCCCGGCGGAACCTTCACAAGGTTCGCCCGTTGAACTCGGAGGGTTCCGCCACGGTCTGGATGAACTCTAACCTTGCACACAAAGTCAAAATACCCTACAAAATAATGTCAAGTGCACATCACATTAAGGTATGCATTGACTCCATGAAGAGTTCTTCCATGCAATCATCAATGCCAAAGAGAGTCAAACCCCACAATGGCACCGTTAAATCATGTATTGATGAGATGCTGGACATGAAATGTGATGACCACAGAATATGCGCATGGGCAAGATATTCCGATTAACACACAATGTAACTAATGAAGATGCATGAACTACTTAAACATGATGTGACACAACACATTCAAATCATGCAAGACTCTATACACAATGTCATGCTAGCTAATCATAACTAAGTATGAAATAAGTCAAACATTCAATTCTTTCCTTAATTGCATATTGACAAGAACTAGTTATGAGCATGATGTGATAGGACAACCTAGATATATGTTAGGATGACATTTAGAGTTCAAGCTATGCAATGTCATTGTTAAGTTAATGCTAACATGAATGCTTTCCTAAGTGTGCAAGCAAGATGACATTTATGTGCAACTCCTATTAAAGAAGCATAAGCAAGACTATACATAGCACATGCATACTTGAATGCTTGATGTGACAACTCTAATCAACTTAAAGGCTAGACTTCATCCTAACACATAGCACATGCAAGACTTCAATACTTGATGTGACAACACTTATTAAAAGACCTAAGTCACATCAATTTAGCTATGCATTGATTCATGTCAAGTTAAACATAAAATATATTCATGAATGAATATTTCTAAAGCTTTCATTTAAACAATATAAAACAAGTTTATGTTTAAATAGAAATGCAAAGCTTAGTTATATAAGACTTAGAAACTAAAGTGATGTTTTATTACAAGCTAAAGTTTGTATCTTGTCATTAACAAAACTTAGCAAAGATCGTTAAAATATAAATAACGTTTTTAGGCGATATTTGTATTAACAAAAGAAATAAGAGTAGCCATTTGTTCATCAGTGAAAGCAGAGGAAGGACTAGTTCCAACAGAATTATTAGCAACATTTTTTCCTTTAGAGTTTTGTCCATTTTTCTTTTTACCAAAATCAGCAGGTTATCCAATTAGTTTAAAACATCTATCAATAGAATGACCATTAAAACCACAGTGTTCACAAACAATAGAAGAGCCCCTAGCAGCCCTTCTATTCTCATTAGGTTTAAGTCCAGAACTAGGTCTAGAAGGGTTCCCAGAAGTTTGAGACCTCTGAGAATTACCTTTATTCCCCACATTAGAAAAGAACACAGAAGACTGGGCCCTTTGAGAGGTACCAGAACTAGAACCAGACACAACAACTCTGTGAGATTCCTCACTAGAGATAATAGCAAAAGCACCTTTAACATCAGGTAATGGATCCCTAGCCAAAATGTTACTTCTAATTTGCATATATGAGTCATCCAAACCCATCAAAAATTGCATTAACTTCATAAGTTGGTTATGTTTTTTAAAATCTTCTGCTGCATGACAAGTGCACCTAGGCAACTTGACAAGAGCATCAAATTGTTTCCATAAGATACTTAATTTGTTAAAATACTCAGCAATAGGTGTTCCATTTTGAGTTAAAGAGTGAATTTTATGATGCAGATTAAACGTGACAGAACCATCAACTCTATCAAAGGTTTCTTTTAATTCATTCCAAACATCAGAAGCCCTTTATGAAAAATTTTGACTCAAATACAATTCCTCAGTTATAGAATTAAGAATCCAACCAAGAACAACAACATTAACTCTATCCCATTACCTCCCCAAGACCTCATCCACATTAGATCTTCTACAAGTACCATCTATAAAACCAGTCTTATTTTTTTCCTTCTAAGGCCAATAACAAAGCACAAGGCCAAACATTATAGTTTTCAGTACCTTTTAGTTTAATAGAGATCACAGTTAAAGAAGCAGAGTCATTAGGGTGCAAATGCAAAGGGTGCCCACCAACATCATCATCTTCATGAAGAGATGGTGGAACACTATTCTCAGAATTATGAACAGACATAATGCAAACAACAAACACACAAGCAAAGGAGAGAAAGAAGTTCTCATGCTTTCCTTGCCACTCAAGGTGGTAGGTCAAGGGCGCACACAAGCAAACAGACAAAAGAAAGCACAAACAAAGAATACACAATTAAACAACAAGTTAAAAACCAAGCAAGTATAGCAAGAATTTAACAGATATGAAGTTTAAAGGTTTGAGAGGTGTTACAATGCTCTCAAAAGTAAATTTAGCGGAAGTACACTCTCTGTGTCCTTGATTCACTTAGTCAAGAACACAGAAAGAAACCTAGAATCAACTCCAAGATTCGCAAAAAACAATCAACTATCCAAGAACCAAAAAGAACCCATAATCAACTCCAAGATCCAAGATTAAACCACCAAAAACCAAGAAAGAACCAGAATCAACTCCAAGATCCCAGTACCAATAACCAATCTATTGATTAACAAAGTTAATCAACCCAGGAAGTTAAAGAGAACAAAACCCCCAATTTTTTACGAAACCCTAATTTTTTCAAAAATTAGGCGTTTTTGAAAAAACCTTTAGATCTGTGCAATTAAACACACAGACAACCAAGAAACACTGGTTAATTGAATTTTTCAAAACGTAATTGAAAAACCCCCAAATTTTTTCCAAACCCTAAAAAATTTTGCGATCAGATATAGAGCAAAATGCTCTGATACCATGAACAAATTTATAAACCAAACTATTATCTTGGATCTAAACCAAGATTCTTTATTAAATCAAACCACAAACCCACAAAAATACAACAACTGATCTCAATCAGCTATCAATATCAACCACTTAATCAATGAACTAAAGCAAATCCACAACTGCTACTCAGGTGTGGATCTATTATCTAGATTGATAATAGTTCTATTACAATAAGAATGAAATACTATCAAGAAGATTATAACAGAATGAATGTGGTTTGTGTTTGAGAGAGAATACGACTCGAGTAACAAATTAGGGTTCTGAGATAATGAGCAGATTTTCCAGCTTTTATAGTCCAGCAATATATCTTTCTACACTTGACAGCTTTAGCCCTTCACCTTTGCACTCTTTGCCTTTAGATGCCAATAGTCCAAATATAGTGTAACTGAAACTTTACACGTTTACAAAGTTAGTCCCTAAACTATATAAACAGAATAAGATTACTTCTTTTTATCACTACTCCACGAGGGTGCCAGGCGGATTGAGTTGCTCGACTGGTTTTTGTTAATTTTCCGTAGAAGGTAGATGAGATATAGGATGGGAAAGAGCAAAAGGATATACAGAAAAAAGGATGCCATCATTGGAATCATGTTATGAGCCTTTACTAGTAGTTTTAGATATGCAGAGTACAATACATGTTAGATAATTATGGGCACGATACATACAACAAAGAATTTATTTGGTCATTTTCGTTTTTAGGTATCAATACCGTGTATGTGGACCAGTGGAAAAAGTGGTGGATATTCCGTGTACGGGGGGCGGAAAAACTTGGATGTAGAAGACATCGCAATTCTTTGTTATTATGTAAAACTATTTGATAGTGTTACCTTCATGAAATATCGTAATGATATATATCTAACGTTATAACTAGCTGCAAATATGGAATTTAACAATCATCAATAATTTTTATTTTCTTCGTTTAATCAGTCAGCAATGAACAAGCGCCACGGTAGCAATCACCATAGATTATGTTGTTACTATCGATCACACTCGTTTTTGTTCGTATTGTTTGTTTTTTATGTTTCTTGGTCGGCTGTTTTGTGATACATGCCGTAATAGGTATATCTTTGTTATGCGTGTCTTTGTGTTTCACTCTATTCTTTTTACTTCTTTCAATCCTTTGTTGTTAGGTTTTGTGGATAGATTATCAACAAACCAACATATAGTTAATATGTTACGAGCCTTTACTAGCACTTCTATATAGACTTCATGTTATATAATTACTAGCCGAGAATCCGCACTGCGCGACGCGATGTTTTGCAATGATATTTTATATCGATTTCGTAAGTACTCAATGTACCCTCTTTTTTCAGACACTATCTCATTATTGCACCTACGGGTGTCCAGAAAAGTTATAAAATATCAGATATTTAATAATTTTCTAGACACCCTTACGTGCAATAACGAGATAGTGTCTGAAAAAAGGGGGTACATTTCAAAATTTGTAGTTGATAAGTTTAATATGCTAACAGTTGTATGTTTTAACGTATCAAAATATATAGAACAAGATCTTAAGAAAAAAAATATAACTGCACATCGAAAAGTATGTGATTTCACAAAAATAACACATTACCAAGTTGCATACTTCAATTAATTATATAAAGAAAATTTAGAACACAATTTGTTAGAAACACACAACAAAGCAAGTAACTACCCATAACCATTTAAAAAAAGTAAATACAAGCATACCGAACAACTACATAACAAAATTACACAAAGTAAACTCATCTAAATCTTCAACTAAATACATGTCCAAGGCATCTCCTATCTCACATCAACGATATTACCATTCGATATCACTCTCTTCTTCAACTATTAACATTCCATAAGGTTGACAAATTGATAGCCTTGGAAATCTAGAAAGAACAGAGTATGCATTCGATAAGTTGATATTACTATTATTAACCTATTGTATTAGTTGATCATAGTAAAAATCGTTAGAGTTACTACCATATATCATAACTTCATCTCCACTAAAGTAGTCACAACCGGAACCTCATTTCATAACTCTACCACCATAATGCACACATATATCAACAGGATGACATATAGTATAAAAATCATATTCCAAATATTATTGAAAACGATAATAAATGTACTTAACATATGCTACAAGTTTATATAAACATAACGACTACTTACTTAAAAGCTCTAACTCTTCGACTTCCCAAGTTACGTGAAAATCTATTTGGCATTATGACAATTTTGATACATTGAGAGATGTTTATATTAACATCTGTTGTAACTCTTTTCAGATAGGTAGTTTTATACAATCGATGAGTCCCGACTCATATAACAGTAACTTCCACCGCATGTTATGTAACCGGCATATATGCATGTATTTTTTTAATACTTAAGTAACCAACATACAATAACATCAGTCCCACTCGTATAGTAATAACTTTCACCACTTGTATATAGGATCCCTACCCCATAAATCATGTTCCTGTTCCAAAGAAATAATTTTTGAAAAAAAAAGACAGAAATAAAAACATTCGAAACTGTGACCAAAATGCCACTTTCCCACCTTTTTTACACACTTTGCAAGTTTACATATTCAAAATTTCCTGTTTTACATCGTACTCCACAACACCCCAACTGAACATAGGCTTTTTGCCAAAAACCCAGTTTGGTCTTATTTTTATTTTTTTTTTTTATTTTATTTTTTATTATTATTTTTTTTTTAATTTAATTTAATTCTTTGGTAGGAGATGTCAACTTTTTTAATTTTTTTTGCAGTGGATAGAAAGAAGAAGAAGTGAAGGGAGGACATGTTCCGAAGCCGATATCCGTCCAAAAGTGTTGCCGAAAATAACTTTGTTTCTCCGACACGACTTTGGTCTCTTGTCTGGGTTGATATTCGCTATGTTGCTTCTGGTTGTGGTAAGTATTTTTAAGTTATTATGTAAACTTATAGGAAAAGAAAGAAAAAAACGCTTAAACAAACACCCTTTAGATGATCAATATTTGCAAATTTAGGCAAAAAATATACTGGATTAAGGATTAATTTAACACTTTTATAGATTATAAAAGTTGTCGATTTTAAGGATTTGTTTTAGCTTTTAGGGGCTCTTTGGGATTGCAAATGTAGATAATCACTTTTTTGAATGGGTTGCCAAACACTATTTTCTGGTATCTGCCAAAATGTGCCAATTAGAAAGTTTCCCGCCCTGATCCAATTCCAAATAAACACCCTCTTAATTCACGAGGGTAGTTAGGGGGTTGTTTGGGCTAGCTTGTTTAAGTGTTTATAGAAAGGCTTGGCTTTCATAGAAAGACTTATGAAGCTCAAATAAGTTAGTAATAAGTTGAAAAGTATTTGGGTAAAAAAGTGGTTTATTTACTGAAAAAAGTTAACCCAAACGCCCCGTTAATGGAAAAAAAATGTTGGATACCTTGCTGACCTCTGTATATGCTATCTTGAATTTCGTAAGCTGTTCGTGTTAAGAATTTACAAATCGTAATACAAAGTGTATAATATAGAAATCAAAAGATTACAACAATGTGATTGAGGCCTGCTATTAGCAGTGTTCTAAAATAGAATTTCGCCCTAATAGGTGCGATTGTTTTTGACGATTCAACAATCAAATTCAAGAATAAACACTTGAATCTAACGAATGATTGATGCTCTTGATGGAATTTGCAGCCATATATATAGTGCTTGAAAGGGTGTCACCAACCATTGCAACTCTTCTTCATATCTCTTCCAAATACCGCGTGAAAGGGTGTCACCAACCATTGCAACTCTTCTTCATATCTCTCTTCTAAATATTGTAATAACCTAATACTATGAATTATTAAGCCCAATAGCCAAAACATGCATAAAATCCACCACTAAGCCCTAATACTAGGGACTTGATCCATTTGAAAGACATTGGTGCCTTGGTGGAAAGTTATTATAAAGTGACATTGGTTTCATATTTCTAGAAATGTGGGATGGAGCATTAATGTTCCAACAATAGCATTACATGTTCCAACAGTTCGTAAATTCTATGCAGCATCTTGTCATTGTGTGGCATTGGGTGTGGATAGACGTTACTTCACATGGAAAAAAAATGAGGCAAGTTTCAAGCATTTATCAGATTGACCAGCGACACCAGCCGGAAAATTTGTATATACACCATACACCCCTCCAGCTTTTCTAATATCACAATTGCCTCTTCAAACTACTAAAGACATCACATCTAGGTTTGATAAAAATTATTTAACTAATAACTAACATATTATCAGCTCATCTAACATAGTTTGAAACTTTATTATATTTTTGAATAATGAGTCTTTTTATTTGGGAACTTATTAGAATATACATACAAGTCTATTTATCAAACCTAGTTATTAAAGGTCTTCATTTGTAAAGCTCAATTACCCTGGACCATTTAGATGGGGGACTCGAAACCGTAGTTAGGAGTTAGGACCTAGTCGTGTTGGTAATTTGTTGATTCAGTTGAAGCACATAGATAGACTTGCTATTATCATATGCATACGTTGCTTGCAAATCATTAATTATTCTTATCTTTACTTTTTTCATTGCAAAGCCCTAAACACTTAAATCAAAGCATTTTACAAGTAAACCTGGGCTAATAGACAAAGCTCATTCTTCTTATGCATGGTAAACCCAGCTTAGTCTCATAGTCTATATCTTCGATCTTCATAGCAACTGGTAATTTCCAATCAAACAAGTATATAAGATTAGCAAGCAAGAGTTCAGCCATTAGAACTCCCAGCGAAATTCCAGGACAAATTCTTCGACCAGCTCCAAACGGGATCAACTCGAAATCATTCCCTCTAAAGTCAATATCGCTACCGAAAAACCTCTCTGGTAAGAACGCTAGAGATTGATTTTTAGACTTTTTCTCTAAGAAAACATGGTAATAACCACATCACAAACACATTTTAGTTGACAATTTTGTCCTCACACCATAAGAAATGATTAAAAAAAAGTGATAAATAAAGAGATCTAGAGCATATATAGTGATTACCGTGAGCATAGCTTTTATGTGATTGTTAGTGAGCTCAATGGGATTCGAGACATGATCTTTCTTGAGTTGAATTAAGATGTCAATAATGTCTTGGTCTTCCTGATCATGAGAATTTGTGTTCTCATCGTTGATGAGGCATTCATCAATTAATCTTTGGTAAAATGAATCTAAATCTTGAAAGTACTTCTCAAGCCGATCCGTCTTGCCTGTTAACCTATCAATCAAACTACCAAATGGCAAACCAGGCCAAAGATCTGCAGCAAAGAAATCTGTTATCAATGACTGAAGGTCGCCAAGGAGTCGAACAATCTCCCTACGTTCATGTCCATCTTCATACCTTTTGCCAAAACCTACTCTCATTACAATAGTACTCGTCACATATATCATAATTTCAATCAAGTTTATATGCTTAGAAGAAAGTGCTAGTTTGTGTATCTTCTTCATAGCAAGTGAGACCTCATCTTCACCGATGTACCTAGAAGATTGTACCTTTTTAGGACTTAATAGATGAATGGCAACAATCTTTCTCATGTCTCTCCAATAATCATTATAGGGTGAGAAAATTACGTCAAGACCATTGTATGAGAACTTTCGATGGGAAACCAATGATGGCCTATTACAAAAGATAACATCTTGAGCTTTATAAACTTCTTTAGCTAGACTTGCCGAAGAAACAACAATAGATGGGATGGAACCAAAGCGGAGAAATACGATTGGACCGTAAGATTTATAGAGGTTCCATAAATAAGTATGGAGGCTTGAACCATCAATTTGGTGCAAATTTCCAATGAAAGGAAGTCCTAGAGGGCCTGGTGGATTGAATCTTGATTTCCTTTTTGATGATTTTGGAAAGAATGTGGAGGATGGGAAACAACAAAAAGATGTAGAGAAAAATCATTGCCATGATTTAAAACATTCTATGAACATACTAGTAGTTATGGATATATATAGACTCCAATGAATGTTAGATAATAATGAGGATCATGCGTTATAGCCATAGAATTAAGAATGTAACATGACATATTTTGGTATACTAGCAGGGTACCCGCGCGTTGCAGCGGCGGGTACCCTGAAATAAAACTTTTCGATGGAATTAATAAAAATGTCACGGGAAGTCATTCCGACACCTAAATTTGCCTCGAGAACGAAATACTAAAAGATTTGGTAAACTACACTTCCCACCCTAGCATATATTTACAATCTTAGTCCCTAAGGGTGCAATAGGGTTCACACATGGTCCAAAACACTTTCATATATAAACCTCACTTAGGGTTTGACACCCTTTCTCTCTCAAACCAGCCGCACCCTATTTCTTCTTCTTCTCCAGTCGTTTTTCCAGCCAAACAAACACCGCCGCCGACCACTTAAACTTACCGCCACCACCACCACACTCCTTACAACCTCCCCATCATTTTGACATGCATCACGCGCCAAGAGACACCTCCCAACACCGCGATTAACACCACCACAGCTCGAGTTCATCACCAAAACCATCTCTCTCTCGTTTTGTTGATACCGGCAGTCGAAGGTGGAAAACCCACTACCCTTTTTGTCGTTCTAGCGACGGTGGGGGATAACATGAATTTTCAAGAGTTTTTGATTAAATAAAGATTAAAACTAATAAATATGAAGCTAAATAATTGTTTGGTATCATTTTCTTTCTTTTTGTTGTTGTCGTTGTTATTGAGTCGCGAAAACAAGGGATGACGTGAGCTTGAGCTCACAGCCTTGTGTATCAAGTCGAGTTTTATTGAGTCGAGTCTTGGTCACAAGTTCGTGTCTATACATTGTGTTTAAATGATTGTAATATTGGGTATAGGGGTATTTTTAATGCTATTAATGTAGAATGAGGGTTATACATTGTGTTTAAGTGATTGTAATATTGGGTGTAGGGGTGTTTTTAATGCTATTAATGTAGAATTCTAAGGAAAGTGGTCTGAATTTCGATTCATGCTAGTTTTTGTTGTACACAATGCTTTGGTTATTGTAATTATGAAAATTGCTTGCTTTAAAGTGTTGTAAACCATGCATCATTTTTTGTACATCTGAATTTTTTTGGAGAGAGAGTCCTTCCTCCATTATAAGTAGTATAGATTTCGTTTTTCAGATATGAATAACGTGTTTTTGTCCATTTCAAAATTTGGAGCAAAATAAATAAAGTGATGGATATATATGATTGAATGACATTTCGTGCATGTGGAAGGAAAAACTTGGAATTAGGCATTCAAACCATCCAAATTCTATATTCTTGCAGAGGTGGCAAAATGGTTGGGTCAGGTTAGTTCGTGAGTCTTTGATGGGTCTGGGTTTAGATATGTTACTTGGAAGGATGGGTCTAGATGGGTTTGAGTCAAACGGGTCTCGGGTCAGGTTTTTTTTGGCTTTTCATTTTTTTTTTATTATTTTCTTCAAAATGGAACATAATAATTCATTACTATAAACAAAGACAAATTGTATTTAATAGCCGTTTTATACGTTTTCGTCCATTTTTATACGTTTTCATCCCTTTTTATACGTTATCCTATGTTTTCATACGTTTTTATCTGTTTTCATTATTTTTATTCGTTTTCATCTATTTTCATACGTTTTCGTCTGTTTTTATACGTTTTAGTTCGTTTTTATATATTTTAGTCCGTTTTTATATCTTACATTTTCATCCGTTTTTATACGTTTTCGGCCGTTTTATACGTTTTCACCCGTTTTTATACGTTTTTGTCCGTTTTTATACGTTTCATTCATTTTTATACGTTTTCATCCGTTTTTCTTACATTTTCGTACGTTTTATACTTTTTGTACGTTTTCTCACATTGCATACATTTTTATCCATTGTTAACCAATTTTATCAGTTTTTATACATATAAAAACCTACAAAGATGTAAGAAAACGTACAAAAATGAATGAAAACGTATAAAAAATGGGTAAAAACTAATGAAAACGTAAGAAAACATATAAAAACGGACAAAAATGCATAAAAACATATGTAAACATATAAAAATGGATAAAAACTTATAAAAACGTATGAACACATTCGAAAACGTATAAAACGAACGAAGATGTATAAAAACAGACGAAAACGCAAAGACACATAAAAACATACAAAAACGTATAAAAAATAGATTTCTTTCGTTAGGACATAGAGTCATAGAGCATCATTCGCTTTATTTTAATAGTAGACCCATGTGGTTATAATAGTATACTCATCCAAACTTATTTAATTATTTTAATAAAACTCAACTAAACACAACTAGACCCATTTATATTATTCAGCAAAATCCAACTAAACCCAGTCATTAAAAATATTTATCCAGCTTGACCCAAATTTAAACATTGGGTTTTAAATTGCCACCTCTACTTATTTGGTCGTCTATAATGTGACATGAAATATCACAGTGATAGAGAAATAAAAATAATAAAAAATGGTATAAGGATGCGGCGTCATCATCAATGAAACTGTCTATAGTTTCATCCGAAGCTTCTTCTTCCCCATAAGAAAAATCGTCAAAAACATAACCTTTAGCGCCACGTACAAAACACTTTCCTATATAAACCTCACTTAGGGTTTGACACCCTTTCTCTCTCAAACCAGCCGCACCCTATTTCTTCTTCTTCTCCAGTCGTTTTTCCAGCCAAACAAACACCGCCGCCGGCCACTTAAACTCACCGCCACCACCACCACACTCCTTACAACCTCCCCATCATTTTGACGTGCATCACGCGCCAAGAAACACCTCCCAACACCGCGATTAACACCACCACTGCTCGAGTTCATCACCAAAACCATCTCTCTCTCGTTTTGTTGATATCGGCGGTCGAAGGTAGGAAAACCCACTACCCTTTTTGTCGTTCTAGCGACGGTGGGGGATAAGTACATGAATTTTCAAGAGTTTTTGATTAAATAAAGATTAAAACTAATAAATATGAAGCTAAATAATTGTTTGGTATCATTTTCTTTCTTTTTGTTGTTGTCGTTGTTATTGAGTCGCGAAAACAAGGGATGTCGTGAGCTTGAGCTCACAGCCTTGTGTATCAAGTCGAGTTTTATTGAGTCGAGTCTTTGTCACAAGTTCGTGTCTATACATTGTGTTTAAATGATTGTAATATTGGGTGTAGGGGTGTTTTTAATGCTATTAATGTAGAATGAGGGTTGTACATTGTGTTTAAATGATTGTAATATTGGGTGTAGGGGTGTTTTTAATGCTATTAATGTAGAATTCTAAGGAAAGTGGTCTGAATTTCGATTCATGCTAGTTTTTGTTGTACACAATGCTTTGGTTATTGTAATTATGAAAATTGTTTGCTTTAAATTGTTGTAAACCATGCATCATTTTTTGTACATCTGAATTTTTTGGAGAGAGGGTCCTTCCTCCATTATAAGTAGTATAGATTTCGTTTTTCAGATATGAGTAACGTGTTTTTGTCCATTTCAAAATTTGGAGCAAAATAACTAAAGTGATGGATATATATGATTGAATGACATTTCGTGCATGTGGAAGGAAAAACTTGGAATTAGGCATTCAAACCATCCAAATTCTATATTCTTGCAGAGGTGGCAAAATGGTTGGGTCAGGTCAGTTCGTGAGTCTTTGATGGGTCTGGGTTTAGATATGTTACTTGGAAGGATGAGTCTAGATGGGTTTGAGTCAAACGGGTCTCGGGTCATGTTTTTTTTGGCTTTTCATTTTTTTTAATTATTTTCTTCAAAATGGAACATAATAATTCATTACTATAAACAAAGACAAATTGTATTTAATAGCCGTTTTATACGTTTTCGTCCATTTTTATACGTTTTCATCCCTTTTTATACGTTATCCTATGTTTTCATACGTTTTTATCTGTTTTCGTTATTTTTATTCGTTTTCATCTATTTTCATACGTTTTCATCTGTTTTTATACGTTTTAGTTTGTTTTTATACATTTTTATATATTTTCGTCCGTTTTTATATCTTACATTTTCATCCGTTTTTATATGTTTTCGGCCGTTTTATACGTTTTCACCCGTTTTTATACGTTTTTGTCCGTTTTTATTCGTTTCATTCATTTTTATACGTTTTCATCCGTTTTTCTTACATTTTCGTACGTTTTATACTTTTTGTACGTTTTCTCACATTGCATACATTTTTATCCATTGTTAACCAATTTTATCAGTTTTTATACATATAAAAACCTACAAAGATGTAAGAAAACGTACAAAAATAAATGAAAACGTATAAAAAATGGGTAAAAACTAATGAAAACGTAAGAATACATATAAAAACGGACAAAAATGCATAAAAACAGATGTAAACATATAAAAATGGACAAAAACTTACAAAAACGTATGAACACATTCGAAAATGTATAAAACGAACGAAGATGTATAAAATCAGACGAAAACGCAAAGACACATAAAAACGTACAAAAAATTATAAAAAATAGATTTCTTTCTTTAGGACATAGAGTCATAGAGCATCATTCGCTTTATTTTAATAGTAGACCCATGTGGTTATAATAGCATACTCATCCAAACTTATTTAATTATTTTAATAAAACTCAACTAAACACAACTAGACCCATTTATATTATTCAGCAAAATCCAACTAAACCCAGTCATTAAAAATATTTATCCAGCTTGACCCAAATTTAAACATTGGGTTTTAAATTGCCACCTCTACTTATTTGGTCGTCTATAATGTGACATGAAATATCACAATGATAGAGAAATAAAAATAATAAAAAATGGTATAAGGATGCGGCGTCATCATCAATGAAACTGTCTATAGTTTCATCCGAAGCTTCTTCTTCCCCATAAGAAGAATCGTCAAAAACATAACCTTTAGCGCCACGCTTAAGAATTATGATATACATAAATTGTTTATAACTTTAGAATGACTACCAACCCTTTATATTTAACTTCTCTCAATCAAATATATGTATCACCTTTCATTGCATATTTTTATTTATTTAATGTAACCCTTAGGACTACAAATAGCAAAATATTAAGTATATAACACTTGTTATTTACCTTTTTATATAAATCAACAGCCGTCATAGTAGCAATCACCACTAAATGGTTTTATCCGCCGTTTTTGTTCTTTTCACTTTCTTGGTGGCATTGTGATGCCGCATCTAACATGATTTTGTGTGTTTTTTTAAGGAAACTACTAATAAGAACCTTTAATATTAACAAAACCCTAATTAGTTAGTTCTTACGTGTTCCCATTATGGGGGCTGATAATTAATAATTAGTTAAGACATCTTTGGGACCGTTAGATTAAAGACATGTTGGTAACTTGTTGGTGTATAAGTTGAGGCAGAAATCAACTTATATTAACTTGCAAGAAGAACGTGCTATTATCGTGAGCTTTTTAGGCTGAGGATACGTCTCATTATTACATAACTAAATTACCAAATCAAATGGATTGTAGGTGTATTTCCCACCCAAAACATTGATGTTAAATACCGGTCTTCGAAAGCAGAGGTTAAGGGTTTGAATCTAACGGAGAGAAAATTAATCTTATTGTAGCCATGGAGGTTCACGGCGCCAATTCTGGGTTATCCAAAAGGGTAGTCGCTCTGGGATTAGCCGGCTCGCAATGTTGAGTCAGAAACTCAGGTAAATAAAAAAAATTGAGTTTAAATTAAAGTCCCGTTTGAGCAAGTATAGTTTCACTTTCTAGTATTAGATAAGGAGACCCCTTCTCACCATTCTTATTTTTAATAGCCGCGAAAGGAATTAATGTTGTAGTGAATGAAGCAATTAATACCAACGTGCTGAAGGGGATCACAATTGGACGAGATCAAGTGGTGGTTTCATATTTACAGTATGCAGACGATACAATATTTTTTGTGAGTGTAGCAGGAACAATGGAAGGAATTTGATGTGGATATTAAAATGTTTTGAAAAAGCTTCAGGTCTTAAGATCAATTTAAGTAAGAGCAAAGCTTTATGGCATGGGTGTTCCTCAAGTTGAAGTAGAAGTGATGGCGTGTATGTTAAAGTGTCGTCTAGAAAAGTTACCTTTCATGCATCTTGGGTTTCCTATTGGGGTTAATATGAATAAGGTGGGTAGTTGGGGGCCTGTCAATGAACAATTTAAAGTTAGACTCTCATAAGGGAAAGCTAAATTGATTTCTTTCGGGGGACGCCTAACGTTGGTCCAATCAATTCTCGGTAGCCTCTTGTTGTACTATTTTTTTTCTTCCGTGTGCCGACTAGTGTGATTAATACTCTCGAGAAGGTGAGGAAAATTTTCTTTTGGGGTGGGGGGGGACTCGTAAAATAGCTTGGATAAAATGGGATAAAGTTTTATCTAAACTTGAATTGGGGGGTCTAAATGTTGGGAGTCTTAAGGCTTCAAATTTGGGTTTATTAGACAAATGGTGGTGGCGATTTCGAGAGGAAGGAGAAGCGTTATGGGTTCTAGTGATAAAAAGCTTGTATGGTGAGTCAGGGGGCTTAAATGAAACGAGTGAGGGGCAAGAGTAAGAATCTTGGGTACTTGGGGAAATATTGTCCAAGCGGGAAGAGAAATAGATAGAACAGGGGTGGAGTTTTCCTCTTTGTTTGGTAGGAAACTAGGAAATTGCGAAGGTGTTCAGTTTTGGGAGGATAAATGGGCTGGTGACTTCAAATTGTGTGAAAGATTTCCAAGGCTCTTTAGGTTCGAGAGGGATGAAGTTGTCTCGGTTAGGAATCATGGTGATCGGTGTAGTGATGGGTGGAGGTGGAAATGGGAGTGGGTGGGTGTTCCTAGAGGGATATCAGTGAGTGAATTAGAGGAGTTAAGAAGTGTTCTAAGAGATGTAGCCCCGGTTTCGGGGAATGTGGACTATTGGCATTAGTTTCTTACATCTGATGGAGTGTTCTCGGTTAAACATATTAGGGAGTTAATAGATGAGAAAATTCTTCGGTCGGTCGCTTATGTTGAAGAAACGTCTTGGTGTAAGTTCGTGCCTCAGAAAGTAAATGTCTTTATATGGAGATTAAAATATGGTCGGATCCCGGTAAGGTCTCTTATTGATCATATTGCAATTGATTTACATTCCACACTATGTCCATATTGCAAGAATGCCATTGAAACAATTGATCACATTATGATTCGATGTTCTTTTGCTTCTGCTGTTTGGTCGAAGATTTTTATGTGGTGGAATTTGAGTTGTTTTAATGGTTCATCCTTATCAGATATTGTATCCGATGATGGTTTGGTGTCATCAAAACTTAAGAGTGTGTGGCAAGCCGTCAACTGGAGTTCTTTGTATTTGATATGGAAAGCGCGCAATGGCAAGCCGTCAACTTAAGGTGGTGGTTGATGATCTATTTTTCGAGATTCAATTGACTTCTTTCTTTTGGATTTCCCATAGATTTAAAAAGCTAGGTATTAGATAGGTGGATTGGTGCAAAGGCTCGTGTTTTTCGTGAATCCAGGTTCATGGCTCGGATATTGCTACCTGTGTGGTGCTCAATGTGGTTGGTTTTTTATTTTATCGCAGGCTTGGGTTTGCATTGATGCTTGTTAGTCTTTTATCGAGTTTCTTGTTCAGGTAGGGGTGGTCCGGCTAGCTTGTTTCCATGGCAGATCCTAATAGGTTGGGTTTGTAATGGGGTCGTTTGTTTGGTTGTAACTTTCTTGAGTTTTATGTTGTTCATGTGTGTTTTGCTTTGAAGGCCTGTATCTGTGCCTCATAGGCTAAGGGTCAGAGTTGTCTGTAATTCTTGTGATCTTTTAATATATCTATTACCTTTGGAAAAATACATAATCCCACCGGAGCGGGGTGTGGGGATGTAGAATGTAAACAAATCATACCTTTATGTCAGGAAAAACCCGAGAGTGTAAAGTAATGTGAGAATGTTATACGAATGATTTGATTGCCTTTGATTGAATACAAGAGATATGGTACATATAGGGATAAAACATGTGATATTTTAGGTAAATAGATAATTACCCATCAATCAAGCTAATTAGACAACTAATATACAACTCATATTTGATCATATCTCATATTCGGTTTAACACTCCTCCACAGTCGGAGCGGGAGAAACCGGACACTTAGACTGGAGCGAAAACTAAACACATTAAAATAGTAACTAATTTGTTGATGAAGACATCTGACCGCAAAGGAGCACAAATCTTCAACATCAGCAGCAAAACTGGATAAACCAATGTATTCGTACCAACAGGATAAACCAAAGTATCCTGACCAAATGGGATAAACCAAATTATCCCTTACCAAACAGGATAAACCAAAGTATCTTGACTAAATGGGATAACCCAAAGTATCCCCTACAACTAACACAAACGGGATAACCCAAAGTATACCCTACAACTAAAACAAACGGATAACCCAATGTATCCCCTAAACTAAAACAAAGGAAATTGCAACTAAAACTCATGTACTAACATCCAAAGAAAAGATGAGAAAACGAAAGTTGGTTCTAAAACTTCAACCCCCAAAGAACCTTCCAAACAAACGAGGCGTGTTTTTCCTTAAAAAAACATAAAGATCCGCCATTTTTTCATAGTTGATTGAGGTGGATTTTCGTTATTACTTGATATTTGAAGATGAAATATCAAAGAGGTTAAGGTTTAAAGGGAGCCCTCCGAACCTCCGGCGTGTAGCCGGCGGCTGAAGGCGGTGACTGAAGAATTTAGGTTTGTTAAGATTGGTTGACAAAGGCTACCGATATCATGTAAAGTAATGTGAGAATGTTATACGAATGATTTTGATTGCCTTTGATTGAATACAAGAGATATGGTACATATAGGGATACAACATGTGATATTTTAGGTAAATAGATATTAGATAATTACCCATCAATCAAGCTAATTAGACAACTAATTTACAACTCATATTTGATCATATCTCATATTCGGTCTAACAGAGAGTAGGACAACTGCTTTTTAGAAAGACTTTCGATAAATGTACGTGTGAGGGTAAATATGTGTGGAAAAAAGAAATTGTTTGACCACATGCAAATCGTGAAGGATTTATTTTCTCTGTTGTTACCAAGTCCTAAACAACTTGAGTTATAGCAATTTACATGTAAACATGGGCTAAAAGACAAAGCTCATTCTTCTTATGCATGGTTAACCCAGGCTTAGCCTCATAGTCTATATCTTCGATCTTCATACCGACTGGTAATTTCCAATCAAACAAGTATATAAGATTAGCAAGCAAGAGTTCAGCCATTAGAACTCCCAACGAAATTCCAGGACAAATTCTTCGACCAGCTCCAAACGGGATCAACTCAAAATCATTCCCTCTAAAGTCAATATCGCTACCCAAAAACCTCTCTGGTAAGAACTTTTCGGGGTTCTCCCAAGATTCAGGGTCTCTTCCGATGGCAAATGCGTTTACATGAACCAGTGTTTTTTGCTTGATTTCATAGCCATGTAAAATGGTATCTTTCTTTGTTTCTCGAGGTACGAGAAGAGGAGCTGGAGGATATAATCTCATTATCTCTTTGACTATTGCCTTCAAATATATGAGTTGTGCAAGATCATTTTCATCTATTGCACCTTTCTTGCCAGCCACATTTCTCACTTCTTCTTGTGCTTTTCTCATCACTTTCGGGTTCTTTATTAAGGCCGTCATTGCCCAAACCACTGTAGCCGCACTAGCATCTGTTCCGGCTACGAGCACATCCTAAAAGCATAGCATATGAAACAACAAGATGGATAAGCTAAAGATTGAATTTTTTAGACTTTTTGTCTAAGAAAACATGGTAATAAGGACATCACAAACAGATTTTAGTTGACAATTTTGTANGAAAAATAAAGAGATCTAGAGCATATAGTGATTACCGTGAGCATAGCCTTTATGTGATTGTTAGTGAGCTCAATGGGATTCGAGACTTGATCTTTCTTGAGTTGAATTAAAATGTCAATAATGTCTTGGTCTTCCTGATCATGGGAATTTGTGTTCTCATCGTTGACGAGGTGTTCATCAATTAATCTTTGGTAAAACGAATCTAAATCTTGAAAGCACTTCTCAAGCCGATCTGTCTTGCCCGTTAACCTATCAATCAAACTAGCAAAAGGCAAACCAGGCCAAAGATCCGCAACAAAGAAATCTGTTATCATCGCCTGAAGTTCCCCAATGAGTCGAACAATCTCCCTACGTTCATGTCCATCTTCATACCTCTTGCCAAAACCTACTCTCATTACAATAGTACTCGTCACATTTATCATAATTTCAGTCAAGTTTATATGCTTAGAAGAAAGTGATAGGTTGTGTATCTTCTTCATAGCATGTAAGACCTCTTCTTCACGAATGTACCTAGAGGATTGTACCCTTTTAGAACTTAATAAATGAATGGCAACAATCTTTCTCATGTCTCTCCAATAATCATTATAGGGCGAGAAAACCATGTCAAGACCATTGTATGAGAACTTTCGTTGGGAAACCGATGATGGCCTACTACAAAAGATAACATCTTGAGTTTTCAATACTTCTTTCGCTAAACTTGCCGAAGAAACAACAATAGATGGGATAAAACCGAAGCGGAGAAATAAGATTGGACCGTAGGATTTAGAAAGGTTCCATAGAGAAGTATGCAGGCTTGAACTATCAATTTGGTGTAAGTTTCCAATGAAGGGTAGTCCTAGAGGGCCTGGTGGAGCGAGTCTGCTTGATCGGTTTTTGTTAATTTTCGGTAGAAGGTAGATGAGATATAGGATGGGAAAGAGCAAAAAGATATACATAAAAAACAATGCCATTATCGAAATTATATTATAAAGCCTTTACTAGTAGTTTTAGGACTTTTAGCTATATATAGAGAGTACGTACAGTGCATGTTAGACAATTATGAATACGATCCATTATAGCCATACAATAGAGAATCCAGCTGGTCATTTCGTTTTTCAGATATCAATAACGTGTTTCCATCTATACTTAGAAGCCGTCTAATTTTTAAAAAAATTTGTATCATGGTCGTCTACTCGTACACCTCAAATACCATAGTGTAACAAATATGACTTTGCTAATGATGTAACGTACATTTGTGGTGAGCCGCAATTGTAGAATTTCGCCATCATTAAGAACTTGTATTTCTTCGTTAACTTAGTCAACAATGAAGCGGTAGCAATCACCACTAGATTGTGTTACTGTCGATTACACTATTTTTTGTTCGATTCTTTTTTCCTTTTTATATTTTTCGCCGGCTATTTTACGATGCCGTGCCAAGTACCAACTAAGGGTGTGTTTAATTTTTTTTTTTTTAGCTAAGATAAAGTGGGTCCCCCCTTCCCTTAATACCACTGAATGAGGAAGTGCTCACATTTTTTGCCTTGCCATTACAGATGAAACAAGAGAAATATAGGCCCTACTCAATAAAAGAAATAATATTAAATACATGTGTCCTACCAAATCCTTCCACTAAAGGAAAAAGAAACACACCTTAAGCAACGTATAGTTATCATATTACCAGAGGGGTCTCGGTGGGGTGTGCAATAGGTGCCATTGCACAGGGCCTCTGCTTAAAAGAGCCAACATTTTTTTTTTGTTTTGCATATAAATATGTATATTATTAAACATATATGAGTCATATAATTTAAGTTTGTATGCAATTTTTCTTTAATTTACAAGTATAATACGGTCTCTTTGTTATTATTGCCTATAGGACCACAAAAATAACGAGACGGTCTTGCATATTACAAGCCTTTAATTTACTAGCAGTTCTAGGGACTGCATGTTAGTATATAATTATGAGCAAGATGTGCCATAGCCCATAGCCATACAAATAAAATGCAACGTAATGTACGTGTTTGTCTTATTTTCATTTTTCGGCTAATAGTGACGTGCTTGTATCTCTATTACTATATAAATTGGGACCAAAAGGAACCAAGTAGTGGATAGGATCGGTTGAAATGAAATCCTCTATATATCTAATGCTAAAAATTGACGTGGACGGAGAAGCTTGGAAGTACATGATGAGGGCAGAGGGTGCGGTCGTGTGGAAGCATGTTATAGTTGGTTAAAAGCACTTAAAATTTATTTGAAAGTGTGAATTGAAATGCCCAGTGAGGATCCAACTATCTTTGTAATAGCCATCACCAATAATTCTTCTTACTTTTATTGATCGGTCAATGGCCTCCATGTCGACAAGTCAAGCACCAAACTTGTGTTGCAGTTGGACTTTTGCTCTATTTTAGTTTCTACTTATTTTTACTCTTTATTCTATTTATGGTTTCGTGCCTCGGTTATCTACATAGCATCCCAAGACCGAACCAAATCTAGAAACCAAACTAAACAAATAAATAGGCCCAAGCCTGACTTGTGGGTTTGGTTCATTAGAGTTAGGATTTATATCTTGTACTCTATGTATTGTGCTTGAATAATAAATCATACCCACGGGGTTTACAATGTTCTAACATGGTATCGGAGCAGGCATGATCCTTAGACCTAGGTGGCTATGTTGAGCCACCTCCCCTAGGCCGCCCCGTCAAACCCTAGCCTTAATTTTCTTTTCTACCCTTATCCACTGCGTGAAAAGTGTTGGTACGTTTTGTTTACTAGTAATCCGAAGAGCAAGTAGAAGGATTTTAGTTTATTATATTCGAAGACTAAGCAAGGATTTTAGTTAATTTTTCTGGGCGAACGTGTAGAGGGAATAAAGGAATTAATTCCTTGGCTAATACAGTACGTAACAATCATGCAAATCGAAACGGAACAATGTCTCGGACTGTGATGGTGGTTGTTAAGGATCAGATTTATATTTATATTTTTGTTTTATTAAATATAGTTATTTAATTTTTTTTTTTTTTTTTTTTTTTTTTTTTTTTTTTTTTTTTTTTTTATGTCGAATCTAGGGTATTAATTCCTGAGACGACTTTTGTTGGTGTCGAATCTAGGGTTCTTATTCCCGAGACGACTTTTGTTGGTGTCGAATCTAGGGTTCTTATTCCCGAGACGACTGTTTGAGATACTTTGGGTTATCCCGTTTTATTTTGGTTATTGCTTTATTTTTGCTTTCTTAGTTTTCTTCTTCAGTCCGAGCTTTCGCGATTTCGCGACTCGAACTGCGGGAGAGTATTAGTGAATAAATAGGCCCAAGCCTGACTTGTGGGTTGGGTCCGTTAGAGTTAGGATTTATGTCTTGTACTATATGTATTGTGCTTGAATAATAAATCATACCCACGGGATTTACAATGTTCTAACAAAACCAACACACACGAAGTGGATCAACCAAAAACTAGTTAGGTTGTCAGTTTTAACTATTTGTGGCTTTCGATCTCGGTTTGAATCAAGCCAAAACCAAAGTAAAAAAAAGAAAAAGCCCACCTAAACCAAATCGAATTATGTTGTTCCCTTTAGATTGATTATTATAACATAATAAATTAATAACTACAATATGTTATTAAATTACTCTTCATGTTGTTTAAAACAGTTCGATAAATCACGAGCATAAACAGTTTAACAAGATTTACACAATGGATTTTCTAACATTTAAATTCTTATTAGAAATGAATCAAATAATTTGACAAAAATTACTTGCGAAGTAACAATCTTAGTTGAATGAAAATTGAGATGATCTCCTCTCTAACTTAAATATAAAACCTAAGTTGTGATTTAAGTATGAACTTATAATTACTTACTAAAAAGTTCAGCGGCCTAAGTTCAATTCGATGAGTAAATGCTATTAGGGGCGGAGTTAGTAGGGTGGGTGCTGAATCACCCCAATTCAGCACACTTTGTTAAGTAATTATTGAGCCCATAATTCATTTATTTTCATAATTTTTACAGTTAGCCCCCTTATTAAAATCCAGGAGAAAAAAAGACATTTAATAAGTAGTAAACACTAGAGGTGTTCATCGGTTCGGGTATCGGGTTGTTCCGTTTATTTAGTTCGGTTAAATTTTTTATCGGTAAAATTGAACCAAACCGAACAGAAACCAAATTTGAATTCAGGTTTGGTTTTCGAGTTTTTTTTTTTTTAATTCAATTATATAGACTTTTAGCACCAAACAAAATTTCAAGTTTAAAAGATATTATATTTATACTAGGAAATAGTTTTAATGGTTTTCTTTGTATGTAAACATATAAAAAATAAATATATTTATGTGCATATGGTTTTTAGTACAATTTGGTTTTCATTTTGTCAAAATCATATCCAAGCCGAAAACTGAATATTTAATTCGGTTCGGTTTGGTGGCAAATTCGGTTTGGTTACAAAGTCAATTTGATTGTATTCTGTTTGGTTCGGATATTACCCGATTTGTGAACACCCCTATTAAATACTTATCAAACTGATAATTGTGGAAAATGAATTGATTTAGTGTTAGGAATATAAATATTTATATGAAAAGACTCGGTCACCCCAAGTATTGTTTAGCATTAAGTAGCTCGTAGTATTTATCGTAGTAGTATAGAAGTAGTTTAATATCGTAGTTCTCGTGGAGTTGAGTCGGGTCTTTACCCACTGTCAGCTCACTCCACAGCCCGTTTTAGGGGGCGTTATTATGTAACTATAAATACCCTCTCCCACCAAGGGAGAGGGTTGGACCTTTCACTTGAAATCTAATATTCACCAAGTTTCTCTCATGGCTCCCAACTCTTCCACTTTCTCTCTCTAACTTCTCTCTAGAAATCTTACAAATTCGAACCATATCACACATACCATACGAGTTTTACTTTATGAGTTAGCTACAATTGGTATCAAGAGCCTAAGTTTCATCTTAGGTACTAGGTTAACTCGGATTTATAGCTTGGTACTTTGTGTTCTTATTATGGTTCGAATGGTTTTCATCACTTTTCACTAGTTTAGGTTTGATTCGTAGCTTGTAGTGTTATCTTGTTGTACCTTCATGTTTAGGAGTGTTGTATGTGCTCAAGTTTATTGTATTATAGCTTGGTTCATTCATTTGGTTGTGTTTTGTTGCAATTCGTGTGGTTGTAAGTACATGTTCTTGGCAGCGAGTTGAGTTACATACTAGATTCTTAGATGCGATTTGGTTAATATTGTTGCGAGTTGAAGAATTGTTAGTGAATGTGATTTGGCAGTTTTTCTTTTATTAGTTAAAAGACAAATCACATGATTGTGACACTTTTGGAATTGTCTGCTGCGAGTTGGTGATTTGCAACAGTGACGTTTTTGTTTGCTTGTTGATGCGAGTTGATCTCATTTCTGTTGCGAGTTGATCATTTTACTGCGAGTTGAGTTGTTGCGAGTTGACAGTTGACTGCGATTTGATCAACTCACTGCGAGTTGACATTGGATGCGAGTTGATATTTCTGCAATTTGATTATTCAATGCGAGTTGACAGTTATGCTGCGAGTTGAGTGGCTGCGATTTGATTCTATTTGGGTGCGAGTTGACAAGTTGCGAGTTGATTATTAAGCTGCGAGTTGATCAGTGTGGATGCGAGTTGACTTGTGCTGATATTTGTATAACTCACTGCTAGTTGATATAGTTTGATGCGAGTTAACAATACTCTGCGAGTTGAATAGTTTTGTGATTTGAGAATTGTTGCGATTTGAGTTGTTGCAACTTGTCCCATTACAATCTGACATTGCAAGTTGTTTGCTGCAATTTGACTAATTGTGATTTGACTCGGTGTGATTTGACTCGTTGTGACTTGACTTAGATTACTTACTATACCTTGCAAAGTTCATCATCTCAGACTCTATCAATCTAGCACTCGGTATACTATGGTTTCTTTTGTTGATTTTAGAAAATCCCGCGAAAGATTCGATTTTTCTGTTTAAATCACAAGAGTTGTAAAATCCTGTGTAAGTTTATACTATGGCAAGCACTACTACTTCATCTGATGAGATTCAAGCTGCCGGGTCCGATATCCGCCCTCCTATGCTTGATAGGATGGATTATGAGTCATGGGCACAAAGAATTCGACTCTACTGCTTAGGAAAAGATAACGGAGTCAACATACTGAAATCCATTGATGAAGGACCCTTTCAACTGGGCACCATTAGAGACACTGTTGCAGCTGGTGAAAATCAACCTGCCGTTGTTGGACCTGACAGACCTCGCACTTACAATGATCTTACTGAAGACGAGAAGAAGCGTTATGATGCTGACATTAGAGCTTCAAACATTGTCTTTCAAGGGCTTCCTAAAGATGTCTACAAGCTCATCAATTACAACACTGAAGCCAAATCAGTTTGGGACAATGTCAAAATGCTTCTTGCTGGGTCGGAATTAACCAAAGAAGATCGTCAATCCCAGTTGTATGATGAATTTGAGCACTTCAAGCAGAACCCAGGAGAGAGCATCACTGACTACTATGTCAGGTTTCACAAACTGGCGAATGATATGAGAATCATTAAGATGACAATGCCTAACATTCAACTAAACTCTAAATTTGTGAACAACATGGCACCCGAATGGGATAGGTTTGTGACAGCTGTTGAAACTCGACAAAGGGCTGAGAGATACCAACCACGAACAACTCTATGCATACCTCCAACAACATGAAAAACATGCTAACTATGACCGTCTGATGAGGGAAAAACTCAATTCAACAACAACAACAAATGATTCAAATGCTTCACTTGCATTTGTCTCAAATGTTCAGCATCTCAGTCAATCCTCAAATGATCAAGTTCATTACAACCCTTCTTCACCAATGCCTCTGACATCACTTGGCCAATCATCTGTGCTCCCACCTTCTGTTGTGAACACTCATCTGGACTCAGGATACTCGCATACTGATATGATGATTGATAACCTCTCAAACCAAGTCTCNTTATCTCCACTGGTGATGATGGGACAGTCACCCTTGGAATTGACAGACCTCGTACGTACAATGATCTGAATGAAGCTGAAAAGAAACGATATGATGCTGACATTCGTGCTTCAAACATTGTGGTACAAGGGCTACCAAAGGACATATACAAACTGATTAACTTCAACACTGAGGCCAAAGCTGTTTGGGACAATGTCAAAATGTTACTAGCCGGTTCAGAATTAACAAAGGAAGATCGTGAGTCTCAGTTGTATGATGAATTTGAGCACTTCAAGCAGAACCCAGGAGAGAGCATCACTGACTACTATGTCAGGTTTCACAAACTGGTGAATGATATGAGAATCATTAAGATGACAATGCCTAATATTCAACTAAACTCTAAATTTGTGAACAACATGGCACCCGAATGGGATAGGTTTGTAACAGCTGTTGAAACTCAACAAAGGGCTGAGAGATACCAACCACGAACAGCTTTATGCATACTTCCAACAACATGAAAAACATGCTAACTATGACCGTCTGATGAGGGAAAACCCAATCCAACAACAAAAACAAATGATTCAAATGCTTCACTTGCATTTGTCTCAAATGTTCAGTATCTCAGTCAATCCTCAAATGATCAAGTTCATTACAACCCTTCTTTACCAATGCCTCTGACATCACTTGGTCAATCATCTGTGCTCCCACCTTCTGCTGTGAACACTCATCTGGACTCAGGATACTCGCATACTGATATGATGATTGATAACCTCTCAAACCAAGTCTCCTTACTTGCCCAGTAGTTCAGAGCAACCTTTCCTCAAACCAACAACCAACTTCGAATCTTATCTAATCCACGCAATCAAGCAATTGTGGAAGACGGGAGGGTTGTGGTGCAAAATGTTCAAGGACAACAAAATGTGAATCAAAGGAATGGGGCTCGAGGGAATGTGCAGAACAGAGTGGGGAATGCACTTCAGGGACAAGCTAGGCAACCCAAATGTTACAACTGTGGAGGATTAGGTCACATTGCAAGGAACTGCAATCAACCGAAACGTCCCCAAAACTCCGAGTACTTCAAGGATAAGATGCTACTGATGCAAGCACAAGAGAATGGAGCAGTTTTGGACAAAAAGGAGTTACTATTTCTTGCTGGTAATGAGGAGAACACATTTGATGCAGATGTTGATAATCAACCAGTACAAGACTTGGCACTTAATGATCCCAACATATTCCAAGCTGATGAATGTGATGCCTTCGACTCAGATGTTGATGATGAACCCACTGCTCAAACCATCTTCATGGCAAATCTATCTTCTGCAGCCTCTTCATCACAATAATCCGGTCCTTCCAACACACCTACCATCTCTGAGGTACCCAGACCACATAACATGAATGACTTGGTCGATATACAGAAGGTTCCCAATGAAGTACAACCTACTAATACCGTCGTAACAGATACCGCTGATATGGGAAATAGTAATGTTATCCCATATGAACAGTATGTGAATAATAACGGCTTGTCGGTTGTACCAAGTAGTGCACCTTCTATTGTTGATAATGATTGTGAGTTGAATAAGCACACTGTGTATGTCCCTGATGACACCTTGACCACTAGACATAACATCCTTAAGGATCAGGTGTCCATATATGAACAACGTGCAAAATTTGAACTTACCGAACGTGAGCAGAAAATGGATTGGCAAATGCGTACATACGTATCAGAACGTAACATAAAGGAAGAAAAATTGAAAAAGGAGTTACAGTTTTTGCAAAAACAACTGGATCAAACTGTTAAACAAAAACAGGAGATTCAAGAAAGTGTAATTACACTTAAACATGATTTCAAAGATAAAGAAACAAAACTCTTAGATGATTTTTCCAGACTTAAACCCTAAACCCGTTGAAGAATAAACTTGAAAACAAGTTGTACACGCAAGACCAAACCATTCAAATTGCTCAAATGATTCATAATCATAAAACGTTGTGTGATGAATATTGTGAAAAGGATGTAGGCAGGCCTAAATCTAATTTCCTTAGGAGCGTTAGAACTGCCCAGCCTGCTTTATATGATGTAAGCGTTGTGCTTGAGCCTGATCATGCCCCTCCTGATGTGACATCATTTGATGAGACCAATGACATAGAAGCAAAAACTAGAGAAAATTGGCTGAAAAATTAAAGGATCCCTTGTGCATTGCAAATAAAATCCTGTACAAATATGACTATTCTAAAGATAACCGAGTAGCTGTTTTTGTCCCACAAAAAAGGTTAGCTCCAGAACAAGTATTTTGGAATGTAGACTTAGAAAAAATGAAAGCAGAAAGAATTGTGGGCGAAACCCGTACCATGTTTAAGATAACTGACCCAACGTTATACCCACAACATACACCAATGCATCTTGTTCCTTTAACTCTCCCCACGCATAATAATACTCTAATTTGTCTATATGTTCTTTGTCAATTATTTGTTGCTTTTGATAAAACATGTAAAAAGAGAATCACGCCAACGGGTATTACTGAAGGGGAAATGGGTTTTGAACAAACAAAACGATGTTATTTAACAGAGGTTATGCCATTCTTTAAGCTTCTCAAAGAACATTTTGAGGGACTTCAAAAACCCTAAACAAAGATGTGGCTGATATGAAAGAGGTGTATAAAACAATGAAAAATGAGGGAAAACAATTGGCTATNTGATGTGACATCATTTGATGAGACCAATGACATAGAAGCAAAAACTAGAGAAAATTGGCTGAAAAATTAAAGGATCCCTTGTGCATTGCAAATAAAATCCTGTACAAATATGACTATTCTAAAGATAACCGAGTAGCTGTTTTTGTCCCACAAAAAAGGTTAGCTCCAGAACAAGTATTTTGGAATGTAGACTTAGAAAAAATGAAAGCAGAAAGAATTGTGGGCGAAACCCGTACCATGTTTAAGATAACTGACCCAACGTTATACCCACAACATACACCAATGCATCTTGTTCCTTTAACTCTCCCCACGCATAATAATACTCTAATTTGTCTATATGTTCTTTGTCAATTATTTGTTGCTTTTGATAAAACATGTAAAAAGAGAATCACGCCAACGGGTATTACTGAAGGGGAAATGGGTTTTGAACAAACAAAACGATGTTATTTAACAGAGGTTATGCCATTCTTTAAGCTTCTCAAAGAACATTTTGAGGGACTTCAAAAACCCTAAACAAAGATGTGGCTGATATGAAAGAGGTGTATAAAACAATGAAAAATGAGGGAAAACAATTGGCTATTGATCTTAAACATAGTGAAATTGAGAGGAAAAATATTCTCATCATGAATGAGAATTTGATTGCTAATTGTGTTGCACAGGATGTGTTTTATACCGCTACTGAATCTGCATTATCTGTCTGCCAATTTCATGAGATGTCTATTGCATTGAATTTTTTTCCAGAATCGTGTTGTTGAGCTTGATGGGGAGAATTTAAAATTGCGTAAGAAAATTCAAAACGATGACCATGATAACATGGTCACGCATTTGTCAAAACTAGAGGTTGACAATCTTAATTTGCAACTAAAGTGTCAACATTTAGAAGAAAGAATTAAAATCTCAAAAGCCAAGACATCTTTGGATGCTCCTAAATTTGATGCATATTTTGAATTAGCCAAACGTGATGAAAAGATTCAAGCTCACACTAACACGATTCGGAAACTGAGGGTTCAAATTGCCCAATTAAAGTCAAACAAGTATGATGTGACTGACACCAATAAACAATCGTCGTTAGATTTTCAGAATTTTCACTATCAAGACACCATTAATAAATTACATCATGATATTGAGTGGTTTCAATCTGAAAATTCCAATACTAAACAGCGTTACAAAGAGTTATACGATTCGATCAAAATCACACGTGAGAAAACCGATGAAAAAATAACTTCTTTGCTTAATGAAATTGAAATTCTAAAGACGAAGGTGAAAGGAAAAATGCCAGTCACCATCGGTGACATGAATGCTCCAAAGGTTTCTGCTGTTAGAAAATATGATGTTGATGCTATTTATATCCCACTTCCTCTTAGGAAAAATAGGTCTTCTCACTATGCTTATCTATCGCATCTTAAGGATAGTCTAGACATGCTTCGCGAGACTGTAGAAGAGGATAGGACAGTGAAATCAAGATAGTGTTATTCTAGATGCCTGCTTTCTTACTAAACGATCTCAGGAACTTTTAGAATATGCCATTAGTACATGTCCTAAGAATGACAACAAGCAAGATAGGCTCACTGCATCATCACTTATGATTAAAAACAAGCATGTTACCTTTGATGTGCCACTTAAGACATCTGAACCAAGCACATCGAAACAAGAAAACCAAACAGCAGTTAAACAAACTAATGTTCCCATCATTGCTTCTACAGGAGTAAACAGTGACACTAAAGCTAGCGGGTCAAAGCCTAGTCGCAATACAAGGAAAAATAGGACTACGCCGGCTAAGAGTGCTCATGGGAAGAAAGTAGAAGACCACCTTAGGAACAATAACAGTAGTTTGAGTGAAATGAATCGTGTTGATTCAAGTATTTGCTTTAAGCGTGCTGTAATTAATTCGAATTCTGATGCTACATGTAAGACTTGTAATGACTGCTTAATTTCTGGTAAACATGATGATTGTGTTGTGTCATTTTTGATGTCTACTGAACGGTCCCCCGTTAAAAGAGTTAGGAAATCTAAACTCAAAAAACGTGTTTGGAAAGCAAAAGGAAAGATATTCACCAATGTAGGATATCAATGGAGACCCACAGGAAAAATGTTTACTAATGTCGGTTATCAATGGAAATCTACTGGACGAAAGTTCACTTTAGGAAACAAGTGCCCCTTAACTAAAATGACATATCCTAGGCGTGAGATAGTTAAAGAATGGAAGCCAACTGGTAGAACCTTCCTTTTAGAGACTCAATGCCTTGATACTAGGGCCACTGCATCCAATAGTGAAGCTTCCACTAAGAAAACCATGGCTACTGTGAATCCTGTTACTCCTGAATTTGTGTGTGCTAACCAAACGGACCCCAGTTGCACTTGGGGATCCACATTTTTCAGTTATCCATCGTTGTCTGTTTTCAAATGTAGGTCGTACAAATCGTCCTTTGGTATTTGGACTCAGGATGCTCAAAACATATGACTGGGGATCGCTCACGACTCAGGAATTTCGTGAAGCAGTTTATCGGGACAGTTAGATTCGGGAACAACCATTTTGGGGCAATTATGGGTTATGGAGATTATGTGTTTGGTGACAGCGTGATCTCCAGAGTGTATTATGTGGACGGACTCGGGCACAATCTATTTTCTCTTGGTCAATTTTGTGATTCCGATCTCGAAGTTGCATTCAGGAAACATGCATGCTTTGTTAGAGAATTAGATGGTATTGACCTACTTAAAGGCAGTCGTGACACGAATCTTTACACCATCTCTATCGAAGACATGATGCGATCCTCTCCCATTTGCTTGCTTTCTAAGGCCTCAAAGAACAAATCATGGCTATGGCATCGTCGGTTAAACCATTATAACTTTGGCACCATTAATGAACTTACACGCAAAGATCTTGTTCGAGACATGCCCAAGTTGAAATATGAAAAGGATCATCTTTGTTCGGCTTGTCAATTGGGAAAAAGCAAGAAACACACTCACAAACCCAAAAATGTCAACATCATTACGGAAGTTCTTCACACCCTTCACATGGATCTGTGCAGTCCAATGAGAGTGCAAAGTATGAATGGGAAGAGATACGTTCTGGTTATTGTAGACGATTACTCTAGGTTTACATGGGTGAATTTTTTGAGATCAAAAGACGAAACTCCAGAGATTATCATTAAAATCATCAAGCAACTGCAAGTTAAACTCAATAAGACTGTCAGAATCATCCGCACAGACAATGGAACAGAGTTTGTAACCAACAACTTACTTAGTTTTATGAAAGTATTGGCATAAGTCACCAAAAGAGTGTTCCACGCACGCCTCAGCAGAATGGAGTTGTTGAAAGACGAAACCGTACCCTTGTTGAAGCTGCTCGAACCATGCTGATATTTTCTAAAACCCCAATGTTTCTTTGGACGGAAGCTATTGCAATTGCTTGCTACACTCAAAACCGATCTTTGATACATCCTCTCCACAACAAAACTCCTTATGAGCTAGTGCATCTAAGAAAAACTGACCTCTCCTTTCTACGTGTGTTCGGTGCACTATGTTACCTAACCAACGACAGTGAAGACTTGGGTAAACTTAAGGCGAAAGCATATATTGGAGTCTTTGTTGGATATGCACCAGATCACAAGGGATACTGAATCTACAATAAAAGAACCCGACAAATCATGGAAACAAATCATGTTACATTTGATGAGCTGACTGAGCAAATGGTTCCGGGACACTCCAGTTCTGGACCCGCACCTAATCTTTTGTCTCCTGGACCTATCAGTTCAGGACTTGTACAGCATCCCACTCCTGCATCATCTTATGTACCACCCACAAGTGAAGAATTGAAGAGTCTGTTTGATCCTATGTTTGATGAATATTTTGAGCCTCCAACTGTTGATTCTAGTAATGATGTCCCACCATTGTCTCCAGTTATCGAAACTCCAGTTCCACACAACTCAAATGGCCCATCTGTGTTTGTATCACTTGGTCAAGATGCACCATCTGCTAGTTATTCGTAAATATCATCTAACCTTCATTCATCTTCTATACATCAAGGGGTTGCAGTTGATAATTCTTTTGAAGTGAATCCTTTTGCTTCTGCTGATGATGCTCCATTCGTGAACATCTTTGCTCCTGACCCAACAAATGATACTGCATCGTCAGGGGATCTTAACACAACATCATCAGTTCCCTACCCTCAACCACATGAGCATATCAGAAAATAGACAAATGATCACCCTATTGACAACATCATTGGGAACCCCTCTCGACCGGTATCCACACGAAAGTAAGTTGCCACCGATGCCTTATGGTGCTTCTTCAATTCCGTGTTAGCCAAGGCCGAACCCAAAGACTTTGTTGAATAGTTTTACGTCTTTTTAATTTACAAAACTTTGGTTATGAAAAACTTCGATTCTAATTTTATGTGAACNTCTTTGTTGGATATGCACCAGATCACAAGGGATACTGAATCTACAATAAAAGAACCCGACAAATCATGGAAACAAATCATGTTACATTTGATGAGCTGACTGAGCAAATGGTTCCGGGACACTCCAGTTCTGGACCCGCACCTAATCTTTTGTCTCCTGGACCTATCAGTTCAGGACTTGTACAGCATCCCACTCCTGCATCACCTTATGTACCACCCACAAGCAAAGAATTGAAGATTCTGTTTGATCCTAAGTTTGATGAATATTTTGAGCCTCCAACTGTTGACTCTAGTAATGATGTTCCACCATTGCCTCCAGATGTTGAAGCTCCAGTTCTACACAACTCAAATGGCCCATCTATGTCTGTATCACTCGGTCAAGATGCACCATCTGCTAGTGATTCGCAAACATCATATAACCTTCAATCATCTTCTATACATCAAGGGGTTGCAGTTGATATTCTTTTGAAGTGAATTCGTTTGCTTCTGCTAATGATGCTCCATTCGTGAACATCTTTGCCCCTGACCCAACAAATGATACTGCATCATCAGGGGATCCTAATACAGCATCATCAGTTCCCTACCCTCAACCTCATGAGCATCTCAAAAAATGGACAAATGATCACCTGATTGACAACATCATTGGAAACCCTTCACGTCCGGTATCTACACCTAAACAACTTGCCACCGATGCCTTGTCGTGTTTCTTTAATTCTGTGCTATCTAAGGCCGAACCCAAGGATTTCAAAGATGCATTGTCTAAAGACTGCTGGTTTACTGGAATGCAAGAAGAAATTCATGAATTTGATCAACTTGAAGTATGGGAATTAGTTCTTCTCCCAGATTGTGCTCTGATTATTGCTCTCAAGTGGATCTTCAAAGTGAAGCTTGATGAGCATGGTGACGTTCTGAAAAACAAGGCTCGACTTGTGGCTAAAGTATACCGTCAAGAAGAAGGCATAGACTTTGAAGAATCATTCGCACCTGTTGCTCGAATTGAAGCCATAAGAATTTTTCTTGCTAATGCTGCCAGTCACAATATGGTTGTCTACCAAATGGATGTTAAGACAGCATTCTTAAATGGTAAGTTGAAAGAGGTGGTCTATGTAAGTCAGCCAGATGGATTCGTGGACCCTGAGCGTCCTAATCACGTCTATCGCTTGAATAAGGCTCTCTATGGCCTAAAGCAGGCTCCTAGGGCGTGGTATGACACATTGTCCAAGTTTCTTCTAGCTAACAAGTTCTCCAAGGGTGTTGTTGATCCTACACGTTTTACCAGGAAATCGGGCAAACATCTACTTCATGTTCAAATCTACGTAGATGACATTATCTTTGCCTCTTCTGACCCTATGGAATGTGATCGTTTTTCAAAAGAGATGAACTCTGAGTCCCAAATGTCCATGATGGGACAAATGTCGTTCTTCTTGGGGTTACAAATTTCTCAAAATCCCAACGGCATTTTCATAAATCAATCCAAGTATGCTAATGAAATCTTGAAGAAGTTTGGATTTGAGTCATGTGACTCTGTTGACACCCCAATGGTTGAAAGATCAAAATTGGATGAAGACATCTCAAGGATCCCAGTCGACCAAACTAAGTACCGAAGCATGATTGGATCCTTAATGTACCTCACTGCTAGTAGGCCAGATCTTCTATCTGCTGTATGCATGTGTGCTCGGTATCAATCCAAGCCAACCAAAAAGCACTTGGAAGCAGTCAAGAGGGTTTATAGGTATCTTCAAAGGACTATTCACATGGGTCTCTGGTACCCTAAGGACACTGCTATGGCTCTCACAGCCTACTCAGATGCAGACCATGCTAGGTGTAAAGATACTCGTCGAAGTAAATCAGGAGGTGCTCAATTTCTTGGAGACAAACTTGTCAGCTGGTCGTCTAAAAGGCAAATGAGTACATCGATATCCTCCACAGAAGCTGAATACATTGCCATGTCTTCATGTTGTGCTCAAATCTTGTGGATGAGATCTCAACTATCGGACTATGGCTTTGCTTACAACAAGATTCCGATGTACTGTGACAACAAAAGTGCAATTGCTATTTGCTGAACGACCAGCACTCCAGATCAAAGCACATTGATATTCGACATCACTTCATCGGGGAACAAGTTGAAAAAGGGGTAGTGGAACTTTATTTCGTGAGGACAGAGTTTCAGCTGGCAGATATCTTCACTAAGGCACTCCCAAGAGAATGATTTCAATTCATTCTCCTGCGCCTTGGAATGAAGAGCCTTACACCAGAGTCACTCAAAAGTCTTCAGGAAGAGAATGAGGAGTGATGTATTCGCTTCACATATCCTTGTACATATCTTTTAAAACCAAAAAGAAAATAGAAAAATATAAAACCTACAAAAAACCATAAAAATCAGAAAAACCCAAAAATACCAAAAATAGTTCTTCTTTAGGCATGTCTTTTGTTTACCGATAACATTTACGGTCCTAGAAATGTCATTCAATAATGGCACGGGACTTTAAATGAAGCTCGCGCAGAATTTCTAATAAATGGTTAAAACATGTCATAATGGCTTGCTATTACTTCAGATAGCAACCCGCTTTTCAAAATGGGGAAAGCACGTCACCTAAAAGACGGTTGTTCCTCCCACTGGGTGAAGTTCACCCGGGCACGTATTACTTTATATCCGTGTTTCTTCGATTTAATGTATGTTTCAGTGCATTATTTCTTGTATAAGAAGAGAAGTCTTCTTTACTTCACAAAATCTCACTCTACGGTTCTTCAGGAGAGATTTTGCGGTTCACAAGGGGCAATTGGACTTAAATTTTCACAAATACTTGAAGCTCAATGTAATGACTACAGCTCTTTCACTAGAAAATGGGTCATTAATTGAGGGGGAGAGTATTTACTCAAAATTTCTGCACCTTTCAAAAACTTTGTGCACCATCAGTAGTGTTCAGACACTCTCCTTCTTGGTTTGAGGGGGAGCATCAGCTCGTTTCAGAATCAGTACATATTAAAATCTGACCACATTTTCTCCCATATTTTCTAAATTTATTTAAATCAATTGGGATCACAAAATCTCAAAAGATTTGAAAATTTTTGATCGGGGGAGAGAATGTGATTTAAATATGAAAATCTGATAAAAATGTGATGTTTTGGACTTAAATATATACTTTCCCATATGTGCCAAACTCTTTCGTATAACAATGCACATATTAAGGGGGAGCAAAATGGCTTGTGGTGACAAAAGGATTTGGCATTTCATGTGAGCGTGTCTTAGACTTAACCAATGAATTGACGAAAAATGTCATGAATCGAAAGGACTTGTTGATGAGGCGAAAAATGTTACGTTTTTAGGGGTCAGTTTGAGTCGTAATTCGTATATTATTGGATCGGATTTCACCCAAAGTCGTTTATTTTCTCATTTTAGGTACTTTTGAGGAGAAAATCACAAAAGAAGCATTTTCGGGCGTTTTCGGAGTGAAAAAGTGCGGAAAACAACAAAATCTCAAAAGACCCTAAAGTGCACAGAAGGTGACGGCGTCACAA
>LBNU01022787.1:232994-248742 GCA_014162995.1 Artemisia annua
AGCATCAGATCTGGACCCGGCGGCGATAGGACGACGATCAGAAGGGCCATCACAAACCTAATCGTCGGACAGTGACGGCGATACACATAAAAAAAAAAAAAAAAAAAAAAAAAAAAAAAACAACTTAAGGCTGACGCGCAGCCCGTATTTTCTTATATATATAGGACGAATTTTTTATTGTTTTAAAGGAGGGACACTTGTGTAGAACTTTAAGGCGTTAAACCCTAGCTCGTGTATTTTACAGACTTAGAGGTCATTTTTACCCTTAACTTGCATTTGCTTATCTAGATAAGCTTCATTTTAATCCAATACAATCACTGATTATGTATTGTATGATCTATCGGTTTGTGCTTCTTCTTTCCTTCACGATGCTAGGGCTAATAGTAACTTGTTTTTTTGCTTTGAGATCTAATGAACTAACTTTAATCTATCATGTGATGTGCTATGTGGTGATTGTGATTTGGGTGATATGTTTCATCTAGGTTAGACTTAAGAAAAACGGCTAAACTCCTATACGGTAACAAGCTTGAACGTCTTGGAAAGCGTGAATCGTATCGTTGCGTTAATTCGATTTTAAAGGTAGTTATTTCATGCGTAGAGTATAGCTATCGGTGAGACTTATTGGATGGCGATACTTGACGTATCGTCATAAGGAGTCGAGGTATGGGCTTTAGAGTTAGGGAATTTGACGCCAACTCCCTACGACTTTGTTAGCGAATACACCCGTCATCACCGCAAACTCAACATACTAAATTCATGTGGTAAAAAGATAGTAGGGGAGTACATGAAAATCTAAGTAAACAGCTCCTTTCCCCACATTGTTTTTCTCAACTTTAAATTAATTGCAATAAGTAGATAACTTGAGGGTTGTTGACTAGAACTCAATTTCCGCCCACCCTTCCAAAACGGGGACTTTTTACTGCTTTCTAGAAAACATAAAAATACAAAAAATAATCTCCTCACCCTTAAACTTTAATTAGAGTAGTACTTTAACCTACGACAATATTTCCCATGGTGAAGAGACGGATGCCATCCACCGGTACTTGGCCACTACACTATAGATACATCGGGTCAGGTACACTTGCCCTGGTGGGGATTGTAGCCTCTTGAGATCCCTTGAGAGGTAAAACAGTGCGTAAGCAATCCCTCACGCATCAACCTTTCAAGAAAATTAATTACCCATGGTAAATAAACATATAACCATTTAATTTTCACTGAAAACTAGGATCCAAGTTGACATAGTTTCATCACATCAGTTGATCTGCTAGTGACGAAAGTATTCAATAAGGTACGAGTCGAACCTCAATTACCAATATACAAATTGCAATTCCTAGAATTGATGGGATTTACATATTTGCCAACTTCAGTTGCAATGTAAGCATGTTTTATCCCCATCTCTTGCCTTGAGTCCAAGCTCTCACTTTACTCAATTTAAGTCGTCTAATTAAAAAAACATGTAAATTTCCATAATTCCATTACCCCAGCTGATCTGCAAGTAATGAAAGTATGAATTTACCTGTCCGTTGTAATCTAGTCCAAGCTCTCACATGACCGGATTAACAACTTCAAGTGTTCTTTAATTAGATGTCATTGACTTAATTATAAGGGTAGTAGTTTTGATGTGTTTAATCAAAAAATATGTACAAAGATGTCATGCATTCATCTTTGTATCATAGGTTTCATAAATATAAAAACATTTGCTTATTCGTTTATTTACATGAGCATAAATCAAGAAAGTTTTAATTGAGGCATTGAGAAATTACAACATTGCCTTAAGATGCTTCGTACTAACATAATGATTGTACTACGGTAAGTTCTCCTTGATGCACAAGCGGGCGTAGAAACTCGGTAGGCGCGAAGCTCTTAAAAAACCCATTTCTACTGAAACCCACCACACAGTTTGTCAATTCAAGTCCGTCGTTTCGACCATTATTAGTACAGTCGCATCAATCAATTAAAAGTTTAAGATTTTTATAGCTCAAAATAAGAATTCACCATTATTAAGTCCGGTTTATAATTTTATTATGAAATTACCCTTTTGCTTACTATCATGTCACAAACATATATAAACAAATACGCAATTAAATAAAAGATAAACAACTTAAATAATGAACATGCTAAATAAATCAATTAACATGTATATATTATCTAAGACTCCCATTGGTTTTCGATCGATGTACCAATGGACCACATACACCATAAAAGGTAGAGTAAGTCCTACAATAATCAATATACAATCACACACATAATTGATTCATGTAAAACAATTTATGGGGTCTTCCCCAATATTAGGTCTTCCCTAATTACTTAATTAATTAACTTTTAGTAATTAAACAAGTCTTGACAATTTTATTACTAAAACCCTAATTAATTAGTAGAAATCGCATAATCTAGCATGTAATCTTAATAACACGTAACAATTACATCAAATTAATCATAATCCATGACAAAACATGCATGTTTTCATCATGGATTCCCACATAGCACTTATTATAAATATAATCAAGTCATTAAGGAGCGCATATCAATTAAAGACATATAGCAAATATTCAATAATTGTCACATAAAAATTACATGCATCCTAGGGTTTCTATAAGTTTTACAAAATCAAAACCCTAATTCCTAAAATATTAGGGTAATCGACCCATATAAAATAAAATAGGTTTTAATACATTTTTAAAACCCTAGAACACCATAAACATGTAATAATCAATCAAGATTCAATTTAATGTGTTTCGGTTATTAATTACATTGTATTAACGGCTCATGATGCCACTGTTGGAATTTAAGATATCATAACACTTACAAAATAAACAAGTAAACATCAAAGCATGCAGTGGAAGTAAGAATCATAATACATGTAATTAGTTAACCGAATTAAAAGAATATGCGTACCTTAATGATTTCTAGCGAAACAAGAAATCAATCAAACAAGAACCAATTAAACCCTAACTTAGGGTTTAGTAAAATTCGACTAACACCAAGTCGAATGGGAAAAGATCATAAACAAAAGTATGTTTGTCCTTCGTTCTTGTACACACGTATTACAAGCGTTTCAATGAGAAAAGCTAGGTTCTTGATCACAATAGATTTACCAAACACTTTGTAATGTTCAAGGTTACTCGCAAATCCCTTTATGTGGGGTTTCACTCGTCGACCTATGAACAAGAGAGGAGAAAAGAAGAAGTTTGGCCTTCTATTGAAATCAAGTGTACCAAGGGATGAATACATAGGGATGTATTTATACCCTTATGGCTGAGATCAAGTTTACAGTGGTTTCTGATGTGAGATTCCATTGTTTTACCATAAACAAGCCCAAGAGAGGATTTCTAGAACCTTCTCTTGTCTTGTTTCATTTTCTTCGTATCCCGTTGACATTTACCGACCGTTAGTCAATTCCATTAATTACCTAACGCTCTTTAGTCATTTATTGTGAATTTAATAATTAGTCATAACTTAATATATTAATTATTAAAACATTAAAACTCATACGTAATGTGTGCAATCCCGAAGTCTCGTGTTCGAATCCGGTCATACTTTATTAATATACATCAGAGGTGAATGTAGGTTCAACTCTCGAAGCATAACACATACAAAGTCCATGACTAAATCCACATTCCTTGCAAAAACACCGTTCACAAAGTGAACCATCTCCTAACGGATCTCCATAACTAAAGCAATGAAATTGATCGAACGAAGACGTCTGAGGAGGGTAGTCAGAAAAATTTGGTGAATCATTAAAAGAATTCGGATTTATGAACAAGTTGCACAAATTACAAAATCCGGCTCTGCAATTATTTCCACACTTCTCACAAATACACCGGAAACAACGATAGCCGTTCTCGATCGGGCTTTTGCAATGAAAACAATTGTAGCGAGAGACGCCATAAGAATTAAACATAAGAGAGGTATAAGAAGTTAGAATCAAACGGAAAGAGGGTAAAGGATAAAGAATTAAACGGGTTTAGAGGGTAAAAGAAGAAGAATTAAACGGGAAAGAGGGATAAGGCGAATATTTTTGGACTTTTTAAAAAACATTTTGTAAAACAAATTAAGAAGGAAAATATTTTGGGTTTTTATGTTTAAGAAAAGTAAAATAACGATATTTTTGGTGATCGATTCATTAAACGAATTCATTTCCTTTTAGATTACAGTTTGTAATCTTAATGTAATCCGAAATAGTAAACTTCACGATTCGTTTTGTTTTTTATGAAAATATTCACAAGGATGGTAAATTTACAAAGACGTGTATTCCAAAATCACTAATCTTCAAATCTTTAAGAATACGCAGCACACCTCCCCGGCAGCGGCGCCAAAATTTGATCAGCAGCAAAACAGTCAACCCAAATCAACCACGGATGTGGTCAAGTTGGTCAAACCATTTCTGCACGATCTCCCGTGAGCACAGTGTTTTCCCGGGTCGTTATGTCCTAGCGAGGTGTGAAATTGTATTTTGAAACGTTTTGTGATCGAGTGAATCTGAATGGTTAAACGATGTGAAGGATGGGTGATTAATCTAAGCAAATATAAATGAAAATAACTTAAAAAAGCTATATTAACAAATACGTAAAACCAAATTACCCTAAAACGTATTAAAACTTAAAAACGCGCGTTTATATTAAAAATAACGTAAACGCGCAAAATAAAAACTGAAATTTGAGAAATACTAATCCTACGGGTGTAAAAATAACTTTTCTACGAACCTAATGATAAAAGAAAATTTTAGAAAAAAGAAAATTATTTTTTGACTTTTATATTTTTTATTATGAATAAATTACTATTTTAACTAATTTAAATCATTAAAAATATTAAATAAAAAGTAAAAAAAAAATCTGAAAAGTTTTGTGAAACTACTTTAAAGTATGAGGAAGCTAATAAAATTAGAAAGGGTTTACCAGCTTATATAAATAAGTTGGTAATAAGTTAACTGTGAATAAGCTTAAAATTAAAATTAAAATTAAAAGATAATAAAGGAATAAAAGTTACAAACTATAACGTAAAAGGCCCAAGGGCGCTTCTGGTCATAGCTTGTGTTGTGTGTTGTCTGTGCATGTGAAAGGTCCTGAGTTCGATTCCCCACAAACCCAAATTTTTACGCTTATTTTTTTTTTAATTTTTTTTATTTTTTTGGTTTTTTTTTTTTATTTTTTTTATTTTTTATTTTTTTTTGGAAAATATTAAACTGAGTTAACTAAAGGATTTTTGTGAAAAACTTTTTTATGAGAACTAATAAATAAGCTGGTAACAAGCCTATTGTTTATCAGAGGGCTTATAAACTTTGAGCCAAAAGAAAGTTGCTAACAGTAAAGGCCAAACAAGTAAAATCAAGCACACCACAGGCAACAATAAGTTAACAAGTGACTTAGGACTATCCTAATAAGCCAAAACCACACTAAAATCTACCATATCCTAGCTAAAAGTTGAGATCAAATGGGGTATTGGGACCTTTTTTAAACTGAAGCAGTTTACTCTAACACAACTAAAGGAATAAATAGAAAACTAAAAGGCTATTAAAAAGCTAATATAAGCTAGTCCTAAGGGAAGAAATAAGCTACAGGGTATTAGGGGGACCTAGAATAAGCTAAAGGAATCCTAATTAAACAATAATAAAGCCTAAAAAGCACTATCTAAAAACTAAATAAGCCTAAAAAACTGATGCAGTGCCAACAGTGGCCTAAATGGGTCTTTCTGAGCTTGTTAATAAGCTATAAGAAAAAAGTACAAAAATAAGCAAAAAAAATATAATCAATTAGACAAGCAACTAGACTACTTTCATGCAAAATTTCAGAGAGTTTGGCCTTGTGAATTGAAAATGAAAAATCAAAATCAAAATTGATTTTTGTGACTTTTCTGTGAAAATCAGTTTTGCAGCCGAAAAAGTGGGTTAAGACCTGTAAGAAAAATTCTAAAAATTAAGATAAAAATACCACTAAGTAAAAAATCTATAAGAGTACATTATTCCAAAATTTTATCAGATTTGGTTGAAAATTGAAGAAATGAAAAATAAAAGACTAAATCTACTGTTTGGCTACTTTTTGAATTGGGTCAGATTTGAACTTGGGTTGGTTTTTGGTACTTTGACCACAGAGAGTCAAAGAAAGACCTTGATACACTTGCATGAACCTATTTAGAACTACTTGCAAATAAGAACAACAACTAATGAAACCTAAATCCCAATCTTTCCTAAATATCTTATGATAACAGTTAAAAAAAAAGAGTTGGAAAACTTGCTCAATTTTTTTTTTTGAAATCTTTTGGAACTTGCAATTTTTTTGATTCTAAACAACTAAAAATAGTTAACTTAGCTAATTGGACTTGATTTCTTTTGGTCACAAGTGGTTTTTGGTCAAAAAGGGTGTTAACCCAAACACCCCCTAATGGTTGTCTGCCATTGGTTTTTCAAAGCAACTAAGTGTTTTTTGAAGCAAGTTTGACCAAGTGAGTGTGAGAAAAGTTTGAATACACAAAGTAAACAATTTCCAATCACCAATAAGCAGTTTGTAATAAGCAAACACCAAAAAGCAAATTTAGCTAATATGGAACAGTAAACAATGCAAATGACAAAACTATAACAACTAAACTAGATTATAAGAAACTTAAATAAGCAATAAAAATCAGAGAATAAGCACTAAACAAGCACTACTACAGTAATAACTAGAAAATGAGCAAAAAATTGGAAAATGAGTAACTTACAAATGCCTTTGCACAAACAAGGCCACAAGTGCTCTTAGAGCTATTCTACAAGCTCCTAGCTTATCTGAGATAAGCTAGGTAAATGTCCATCTTGCCCATCCATTTCAGTCAACTTCCTAAGCTTTCCACTTATGCACAGGTATTTCTGATTTTTGATTTTTTTTATTAATATTTTTTCTTGAACCTGTGGAAGGAGCTTGTAACTTGAACAACTAACAATCTTTAGCTCAAGTAAGCTATTAAGAAGCTTATTAAGCTTAAGTACACAAATAAGCTTGGTGAAAGCTTATTGGAAATTCTAACAGTGAACAACTTTGAAACTTGAAATTTGAGTGCATTAACTTTAAAAAGGAAATTACATAAGACTTTGAACATGAAACTGGGATTACTTTTGAAAACAAGAAAAGTAAATACTATTTTTGCTTAATCAAAGAAACGAACTTAAAACTACACTAACTACTACTCACTACTAACTGGTACTATCTTCTTTTCTTCTCTTTTATATAAAAACTAAGTTAGGGTTTTTCTCTGTCTTCCTTGTGTCCTTGTTGAGCTTTCCCATCAATAATTTTAGCCGTTGGATTATTTCCTTCAATCTCAGCCTTTGGTTGAACTTTTGGCGCCAAAAGTATCTAGCAAATGGGTTCTGATAACTTGTTTGGGAGAAGGAATAGGGTTTGCAGAGGTGGTGGGAGTTGGTGGGTAGAGCAGGTGAGCAAGTGGGGAGGTAAGGGTGGTATTGCAGGGGTGGTAATGGAGATGGTGGTTTTGGTGGGAAAGGGGGTTTGACTGGGGTGTTGACCCTGGAATTATATTACGGGGTGGGAGTTGGGTTGGTGATGGGCCTGGAGTAAGTTGGGCCAAGGGAAGGGTTTGTGGTTTGGGTATTTATTAAGTGGGTTTGATTAATTACAAAGGGTCCATCTGGTTTAGTAACTAAATATTTAAATAAGCATAAGGACCAAATTTGTAATTTGCTGAAAATGAGGGACCGACTTTGCCAACTTTCCAAAATATTGTTCCAAGGGTTATTCTTGCCAAGTTTCAATTATCCAAGGGCTTCTAAGGTTTATTTTCCAAAATGAAATATCCAGGGACCAAATCTGCCAATTTTGAAACTTGAGGGACTAGTTTTGCCAATTCTTGAAAATTACACTCCAAGGGTCAGAAATGTCATTCCTTGATTCCTGGGGGACTGTTTTTGACTTTTCTTCAAAATAAATCTTCCAGGGACCAATTCTGACAATTCTTGAAAGTTCAGGGACTGATTTTGCCATTTTTGCAAACTTTGCTCATTTTTCATCTGTTTTCAATCCTTTTGTACCTGAAACTCATTAAAACACAATCCAAGGATATTTGTAGTATTATATGACATATCTGTATGTTTTCAATTGTTTTTGCAGTTTAAATAGGACAAAAATGATGAGTATTTACACACTCATCAAACACACATTGTCTGTATGTCTTAAAAGCGTGAATTTCAGCGTCATGAGTGTTGACTCGCGTTAAAAACTGAAGTTTTATGTAACTTCGATCGTGGCGCAAATGGGTTAAGAATTTAGTTTTCAGCTCCAAAATGAAAGTTGTAGATCTCTCTTTCTCGGTTCTGTGACCTCTTGAATCATCAAAAGCGGAGTTCATCATGTAAATGGATCTATAGTTATATTTAGGATTAATTTCATATATCACCTTACTTTCATGATTAATTTCACATATACCCAAAGTGCAAGTATTAAATGCATAATGTACAATGTTTTTAATGCATGTTTGCGTATATATGAACTTTCCAACTAAAAGGAGGGGAGATATGAAATTGGCCCTTATATTAGCTACCCGTATCGTGAGTGTTTAACTATAACTGAATTTTTTTGGTAATTTGACTCGCGACGCTAACGGGTTTAATTTCAGCTTTTAGGTCCAAAACCAAAGTTGTAGGACTCTCTCTCCTAGTTTTGTGGCCATTTTAATCATTAAAAGCGGAGTTCGTATAAAGGAGTTATGGCCAAAAAAATATTACTTTGTCAGCATATGATGTGTTATCATTAATTCTTCAATTGTTATTCGTTTCTTCACTTTATTCTTTCTTGACTCCGCATCAGGTTATGAGGTTGCCTTCTTCAGTTAGTCTTCGACTTCCCTGAAGCCATTCAGGCATTTTGGGCTTTTTACAACACTCACTGATTTCTTTATCAGTGAGTCAACTTCTGAATAGTAATCATATATACATGTTCTTTGATAACTCTCAGGGAGTATATCACTTCTGATAACTATCAGGTTCACTTTGATAATTATGAAGTGACATACTCTCTGCTTATTATTAGAGACTTGATGTTCACTAGCTTTTAGAAGGTGAATTAGGCTATTTTATGTTCAATACTTGTCCGAGACAATTGGGTTGATTTATCAGACCCAACAGTATTCTACAATTATTGAATGAAAATCCTACCAATGCTAACACCAAGCCAAAGCGAAAAGTAGGTCACTAAATTGTTTTATTTTATGATTCAGTTTAAGTGTTAACTAGTAATCTATGTGATATAGGAGTTAAATGTTTCTTCAGAATTTGTTTTCGAAAACACAAACAACAATTCCTTGATTTAATCATGTGAATAGTTGTCTTTCCCGGATTTCGCAAGATTGATGCTTACTTAACTATCATATTCCGCATCATTATCATGAGGTTTTTATTTGATTGTCATATTTAACAACCTGACGGTGGTTCCTGTAACACCCCAAAAATCGGGACAGCAGCGGAAGGCAACTGAGGGTTTTACTTCATAGCACAAAGTTTATGATATAGAAAATGACATCTAAATGAGACGTTTTAAAAAGTTACCATTCGATTATTATTAAAATCAGAGTTTCATACAAGAGAGGTCCCAAAGTTACATAAACATTATCGAATGGTACAAAAGATATGCACTTAAGTCTTCAAAACATGCCTTGACTCAAATGCTCCAACCCCAAGTTATCACCTTATGGACCTAAGATAAACATGCTAAAAAACGTCAACAAAATTGTTGAGTGAAATTCATAGGTTTATAATAAAAAGCAGCGGAACACAAGATTTCAAGTTTAGTTGACTATTGTAACACATACAAAGTCAAAAAGTAGTTATTATTGCACTAAGCTCATGACACAAAAAGTGTTAACATGGTATCAATAAATTGATATAATAATTGCCCAAAGTAGGTATTTGCCAAATACCTAGGTTCTCAAATAAAGTGTGCCTTGTTGTCTTTCTGACCAACCAAATGGGATTCGTCAATGCAATAGATCTATTCACAGTATTTGCGCTTACACAAAATAATTAATGGTTCATGTAATTCAGCGACTTTGCAGGCAATAGTGGTACCTATGAAATAATAATTTTAGTTCAGCATACCGTTTTCAAGCACTTTTGTCCATAAAAATTATAGCATGTATCTCCCCCAAGTAAATTATTAAACAATTAATTGAGTAAAAGTGGAGCTATGAACTCACCTTATGCAAAGCTAATAGCAAACGTGCAAGTAAAGTGACGAGTAAGCCGAGAAAATCTCTAGGAGCAACCTAATATAACATGTTGCGTCTTAGGTTTCATGAATGATAACGTAAACATGCAAATAAGTTTTATAAAGTTTTTACAGATAGATTATACATTTTACTTAGCGTTTATAAGTTTTATAAAACAATTGGGACAATTTTTATGACAAGTTTAGTAAGTTTAATAAGCCCAATTTTAAGTGCGGTTTAGTTTTAATTAGTTACCCTTTTGTAAAGTCCGTTTCTATTAAACCGTAAAGAGTTACAACATAGTTTTTACGTCTTCGGAAAGGTATTTGAGTGTATTTATCAAATTTGCTGGTCCCAATATCTTAATAATTACATAACTAGTGTCAATTACCAAAATAAACTTGTGTGTCAAAACTGTTTATTTTCACTTTACAACAGCCTCACGAAAACGGCTCTATCTTACAAACTACAACTCCATTTGATTCCATTCAAGCGGTCACGTTTAAGTTAAAGGGTATATTAAAACTTTTATTTGAACACCAACAGAAAATTCTTTACAAATTTTAAGAGATTTTGGCCATTAAAATCTGGTATAGTTTTGCAGTTTATTTCCTATTTAAATCATCGGGTGTAGTTACGGGCCGAGCCACCCAGCGAAACGAAGCTAAAACATAGATATATAACCCTATATTTTTGTCCAAGTCTTTAATCCTATTGATATTTCTAAGTAATTCAATCTATGTCACTGATCAAAATTATCCCAATGAATCAAGGTTCAAACATGTTTTTCAAGTGTTTTTAGCCATGTACAATGTATAACCATGTCATAATAATGAATATTACTTATAATATACATAAAATATAGAAATGAGATGAACTAATATTGGTTTCCTTACTAGGTTTTTGATATGTGCCTTTTTACACATATCTTTTCTTCCATTTTCCGAACCAAAACAACCAAAAACACCTGAAAATGGCCAAATAATGTTAAAAATATCATTGGAATATGTTTTTAAGCGTTTCAGGTGCAAAAGATTGAAAACAAACGAAAAACTAAGCAAAATTGCAAAATTGTCAAAAACAGTCCCTGAACTTTCAAAGATTGTCAAAATTAGTCCCTGGTCAAACTATTTCAAAGAAAAGTCAACTTAAGTCCTTGGAAAGTCAAAAATGTTCAATATTGATCCTTGGAGTAAAGTTTTCTCTAATTGGCAAAAATGACCCCTAAACTTTGGAAAATGACAATTTTGGTCTTTGGGGTCTCAAATTTTGGAAAATTGCAACTTTGGTCCTTGTATTATTCACATATGGCAATTATGGTCCTTGTGATACTTTTGGAAACTTGCCACATCAGGCCTTGAACCTTGATTGTTTACACTTTTGGTCCTTGTGGTTTTACTCATAACAAACGGACCCTCTTTATTACTTAAACCAAAACATAAAACCCATTAACCCCATTTCATAAACCCTCCCCTGGCCCAGTCCATCCAGCCCAACACCCTTATAATAAAAAAAACCAACACCCCGTTTTATTACTCCTCCCAAAATAAATAAATCAAACAAACACCTTCTCCCCCACTTGTATACCTGCCTCTGCTACTCTCCTTATCCACATCACCTTCACCATTCCTTGTTCCCTTGACCTCAACAAGCCTCCAAGAAGCATTAAATGCTCCTCTAATCCCTCCAAGCAACCTCACTGCCCAATAAGACTTTCCCGCCAAAAATGGAAGCAACGGCCAAGATCAATTATAACTCATCCAATGGACTCAAATTAAAGTGGGAAAGCACCAGGAACCCTAAAGGAGTCTATAAAGTGAAGAAAAAAAGAAGAGGAGAAGAGTTAGATAGTTAGTAGCTAGTAGTAGTTAATGGTAGATTTTTACTTAAATTAATGTATGTCGAATTTCTTGTAGCTTAAATTTCCAGTCAAAACATTAGTTTGTAATTCGTTATTTTGAAGTAATATAAGTTCTAATTTGATAAATTCAAGTTTTTGCTTCATTTCCAGTTTCATTTTAGCATTCAAGTTTTTAGTGAAAACATCGTATAAGTTCTTTTGGTGTTATAAATGTTCATTCAAGCTCACTAAAGCTCATTATAGCTTAATATAGCTATTGGTGAGTTTCTAATTTCATACTTACTGTCTTAATGGCAAAATCCCAAAAAGTCAACAAATAGTCAACTGTGGTTATGAAATAAGCTTGAGCTTATTTGAGCTGATGAAGAAGAAGCAGTGGAAGCATGGTTTAGAGCTCATGGGGAGCATAGGATTGTGTAGTGAATGAGTTTGGTACCACTGGTTGAGCAAGAGATCCTTGTAAGCCATTTTCCAAAATTTTTTTTGCTTTTACTGTAGCAACAGCTTATTAGACTGCTTATTCATGTTTGTTTCTGCTTATTCTTCTTTTCCTAGCTTATTATACATAGTGTAGCTTAGTTAGTGTAGTTGTGCTTAGTTTTCTAGCTTTTGCTTGTTAACTGTTCTTTATAGCTCATTTAGCCTATTTATGAGAGCTTATTGGAAACTACTTATTGGTTCTTGTAAACTGCTTATTATATGTTTCCAAACTTGTTTCAAGCTCATTTTGTCAAAATTACTTCAAAAATTACTCATTGCCTTTGAAAATCCATGACAGTCAAGACATAAGGGGGTGTTTGGAAAAACTTTGTTTTGTGACCCAAAAGTGGTTTTGACCAAAACCTTTTGTTCAAATAGCTTTAAGTTGGTATTATTAGTTGTTTTGAATCAAAAGTTTGCAAGTTCAAAAGGTTTTCAAGTGTTTGATCAAAATTTCCAAAATTCCTTATGTTTAACTGTTCTTAAATGGTGAAATAGGGTAGATTATTGATTTGAGCTCATTTGATGTTTTTGTTGCTCCATTTTAGTCTCAAATAGGATATTAGACTTGTTACAACTCTGCTCCTTGACTTTCAGTGGTCAAACATCCACAAATTCACCATTTACCAAATCAAACCATTTTCAAAAAAAGTTACCAAACAGCATTTTAGTTTTTGAATTTTCATTTATTCAATTTTCAACCAAATCTGATAAAATTCTGGGATAATGTGCTCTTATATATTTGTTACTTAGTGGTATTTTTATTTTAATTTTTAGATTTTTTTTACTAGGGTAAATAGCCCTTTTTCGGGCTGCAAATACAAGTTTTCTACAGCAGAAGTAGTTTTTGATTTTTCATTTCTTCGTTATAAGTCCTTTTTTGCTGAAATTTGGTTTGTAGCTTACTCAGTAGATTATCTAGTTACTGTTATTTTTTGTTTAATTTTTAGATTTTTTTTTCCAAGGTCTTGAGCTTTTTTTTCGGGGCTGCAAGAAATGGATTGTTGACAGGGAAAAGATTAGGGGAGTCAATCGTGGGGGTGTGGGCCTGATCTCGGCTTATTTGATTCCTTGTTTCTGTTGATTCCTAGTGCTAAAGTGTTTTTTGAACTTGTTTTGTGTCACTTGTGATTGCTGCTTTATGTGTTTACTGGCTTTGGCCTTATGTATGTCATTTGATTCACTCTCTTAGTGCCAAAAAACTATTTGAGGTTCAAAAACTCACACTGTTGGGATTTGGTTTTCGCGCCAATGCTGTTTAAAGCTATTTCGAAAAGTTGTTTTACATAGTTTGGCATATTTTCAGTTGTTATCATAAGTTGCTAAAAGAAAAAAAACTGTTTGTAAAAAGTGTCACAGGTTGGTATTGACTGTGACCGTCTTGGTATTTGGACAGAACACCCACCCAACCCGTGCACCATCTAGGCAAGTGTATGTTAGGTGTGTTATGGTTTTTCTAATTTTATTTATATACTATTGTGAGTTCTATTTGAGCTTTATTTCCCTTTCAGTCATTATTTTCTAGCTTATTTATAAGCTTCTTCTTAACTTTTATATTTTTCTTAGCTTAATATATAGTATAGAGTTTGTATACAAAAAATTTATAATTATTACTAGTTATTTAGTTTTATGTATAATTTAATATAGTTAATTAGTTTATAATAGTTTTTCATTAATATATTAATTATAACGTCAAATAAATTTTTTTCTTTTCCATAATTTACCCCTTCTTTTTCATGTAGGTTTGTAAAAAGTAATTTTATATCCGTGGCTTTTTTATTTCTTTAAACTCGCTTTTATTTTGTACGTGAACGTAGTTTTTTAATTTAAACGTTTGTTTTTTCCATTTTCTTTACGTTTCTAGTAATATTTGTTTTCACTTATTGTCGTTATACAGCTGTTTTAAGTATTCTTGTTTTATATTCTTAGTTTGCACTCACTCTTACCCTACTCCTGTTCATTATCACCCGATCACAAATCTGTTTTTGATACATTCACACTCGTCGGGTATTACAAGACCGGGATATTCCTAACTCCTTGGAATCATTGCATTGGTGCCTAGTGGCTTGACTTGAGCTTACCAATCCTTGTTGACTTTAGTTGACCGTTTCTGTCCAATCAAATTTTGGCGCGCTGCCCCGGGGAGGTTGTGTGGCGTATCGAACGTATTTGAAGATTAGTGATTTTGGATATTCACGTCATATGTATACTTACATAGTCTTGTCATATTTATTTTTTTTTTCACTCTTGTTATAAAATCCAATAAATCGTGAAGTTAATGTCTGTTTGACTGATCGTTGCCACAAAAGATTTTCGCTTCTTATTTTGTTTGCTACAAAAATGTTTCAAAATCCAAATATTCTTCTTATCCCTCTTCATCAGTTTGATCTTTATCCTTACTCTCTCCGTAGCCATTTGATTCTTTCTATGTTCATCCACACTCTCTTGATTTCAACTGGGTGTGTGGTCCCATAATGGTGGGTAATTGCCCCAGTTGTGGCATGGTAGAGTCAGGAAAGGGTCTGTCTTCACAGAATCCTATTCCTACCATGACACGACGATTCATTCCAATCCAGCTCACCACACTATAGACTTACAGCAGTTTTACGTTGTCGAGTACTGTGGTGGATTCACACTTTTTAAGAGAAGAGAGAGAGAGTGTCATCGGGAGAACCGCTTGTCTATCGACAGGTCCTGTAACCATTATCTACAGATATACGACTCACAGCTCACATCAAGCAACGGCTGTGACTACTGTGGAGGTACAATTCAGCTCTGTTGTCTAACAAGGAGGATCAATTTTCTTGTAAAATTACGACTCTTCGTATCATGACACCTCCACAGGTACCAATTGACTCAGGCCACTGCACTCTCCTCAAATCTTCTCCTTGATCTTCTGGATTTTAGTGAAAGATTAAAAGGAATTAACATTCCTAAGATTAATCCAAAACCAATGGGATTTTAGGCTGAAGAGCAGCTGGCTAATAAATTCCAAGATGCTTTGAAGATTATTAGGGAATCCATTGCAAAAGAAAAAGCAGCAGATCTAGGCTCTCGATTCCGTTTCATTCGCTGATGACAGTAGTGATGATGATAATCTTGATATCCTATCATGCAATTTTTATAATGATTCATTCCAGTTCATCGTTGATGATTCAATCTTGTGGAAGCGCACAGAGGGACAAGAGTAATCGGAAGAATCTACTAGCAGTCTGACAA
>LBNU01022787.1:256561-308585 GCA_014162995.1 Artemisia annua
AAAAAAAAGGAATCTAGGGCACGTTTGAATTCAGTTCGACACAAAGAAAGAGACAACGTGGTGAATTGGTGGTATTAGGGTAGCAATTCGACAACATCAACAAAGGTGAACGCGAATTGAATTGGATGAAACAAGGGAAAGAAAGCACAGTTGGTAAAAATTCAAGTATCGACATAAGGGGAATACGTTTTGTGTTGTAAACACAACAACAACGAGGTCACAAGCAATTCGAAATTTTTGAATTTCATTTCATTTATATAGTATAGATACATTGTTTATACTATTAGGAAATCCCGAGAACTATATATTGATCCCGTTATATTAGGATTCCCGGATAACTATTTCTGTTCCCGTAGTATTAAGAGATACCACATTAGTTAGAATTCTCATACAAGTAGAAGGTGAAGATTATAAATACCTTTAAGATGGCCGGTGACGACGCGAATAACGCTAACAACAACGTAGTGAAAGCCGTAACACCTATTGCACAATACCAATGCCCTAAACTTAAAACCACAAACTATACGGTTTGGGCTATACAAATTAAGGTTATATTAGAAGCACATGGTTTATGGGAGACAATAGAGCCTAAGGAAAACGCACAATTAGATGATAAGAAAGATAAGGCAACTATTGCTCTGTAATATCAAGCGTTGACCGAAGATGTGATTTTACAATTAGCAAGTTGTAAAACGGCTAAGGAATTATGGGAATCGTTGAAAAGGAGACACGTTGGAGAAGAGAAAGTGCAACAAGCACGGTTACAATCATTGATGATTGGATTTCATGCCCTTCAGATGAAGGAAGATGAAACGGTGGATGCATTTNATTGAGTTGGTAAACATCGACTTCATTCCTTGCTAAGCAGAAATGACAAGCTATAATTATTTTTAGCACTTTGCAGAAAAAGCTTACACTTTTTCAAACAAGAAGTCCTCATTTAAGGCTTGCTTACATGCCTTCAAAAAGAAACTTTTCAGCCTAAATCCTTGATAAACAAAACTCTATGCTTGCTAAAAAAGGAAATAAAGCTTTAAAGCCCGATCACAATGCAACTGAGTATTATAATTACATATGGGCTGATATATTGAGATAAATAATACAGATTAAATTGGGGGATATGGATCAAAACGATATGATCCAAGAGCACCATAAACGCCATGAGGAAGATGCGACATGGCATGATTCCACCTGAGTCGTGCTTGGTGTTCACAGGATATTGGCCTATCAATCTTTGTTTCAGTGTATGTTTCATGGTTGTGGATGTTGTGTAGTATTGAGCAAGGACGGAGCCAGGACCAAATATGACCGGGTGCACAAAATCTTTTGAACCGTAAGACTAGAAACACATTTCGAAAGACCGGGTGCATTTAGAAAAAATCGGTGTTTTTTTTCCAAAATTAACACTACATCGAAAAAATCCATGGGGTTTCCGGGCACCCGCGGGGAACCCCCTAGCTCCGTCCCTGGTATTGAGTATGCAGTATGACAGAAATTAAGAACAATAGTTGTTGCAGTAAAATGATATATTGGATAGATAATTGATTACTTATAATGTACTGAAAAATACCTATTTATAAGTTTCTAAACGACACTAATATGGCAGTTACAGTTACCCAACCATTGTGACCCTTGGGAATAACTGTCAACCAACTTAACCGCCATTTAACTAGAGTTTAACTACATTAACTAACTGCATGGGTTCCTACTTTGACCCATTTGCAGTGACTACATTCGACATAACATAAACTATGGTACATAATTCTATAATAAAACATTGTCTTAATATTAAGTAAACTATAACAATTTGATCTAAATGAATTAGAGGCTAACATTCTCCCCCCTAATCATTTGAGATCAAAATCTTCTGGGTGATTTCTTCTGAACCTTCAAAGTCATTGTTGTCTTCACTGCTTTCATGTTGTTCTTCTTCTTCAATCTTCACTTTGACTCCTAGTTTGTTCATTGTTTCTCCCTGTGTTCCATCCATCACTGCAACTTCCTTTTGGCCTTGTAGGTCTTTGGCTTCTGCACTTTTGCTGCTCTCTCCTACTTCCATTGGCTTTTCACCCCAAGGGACCCTCGCAGTTTCATGATACACTACCATTAAATCAATAAACTTTCTAAAGCAATCCTTTATTGCTTGTCCATCCTCCTGAGTCAGTCCTTGCATCTGTGCAATCATTCCCCATTTGTTTCCCAATGTAGCAGCCACATATCCTCCTAGACTTGCCACCATTTTGTGCAAACATAGCAAATCTATCCTAATCACTTCAATCATTGGTGGTAGGGCTTCAAGCATATCATAGTTCAAGTATACAAGATAGAACCATTTTATTACTTCTAAGAATTTCTTACTTATCACTGCCCAATTCTTAAATACCAAATCATCCTTCTTAATCAGATTCATAAAGGACATGAACCTATTAAACGAGTTTACCTTCAAAGCATACAAATTTCCATTCCAAGAGATATACTCTTCGTCTATGTAATCCTGGGTGTCATCTCTATTCCATGTCAATTCTTCCAGTCCCTTCACTAAAGAAGATTCAGTGTTTGGATCTATGGAAGCAAAGTAATCTTCCATGAACCTGTCATGTTCTTTGATCACTTCCTTTGGCCCCCAGATTAAATCATTGTTGCTTTCCATGTTTGTACCACTAGTTCCTTCATCATACATGTACTTAATATTGCACATGTTGTTGTTGATTTGCACTATGTACCCTTGTTCCTCAAGTAAATCATAACTGAGAATGTTAAGAGATACTTCAGGGGTATATTGTACCTTGCTAATCACCATGTCTCCATACTTTGTGTTTACTCTAGCATCTCCTATCCCATATGAGAAGATGAATTTCTTTTCATTCTCCTCTTTCCCTATCATTTTGAACTTATACTGCTACTTTTGAAACAATTCACTTCTAGGACACATGTGAAACTTATTGATGCAACTTACATACCAAACTTGATCCCAGGTCTTATCATTCGACCCCTCCACCATGTAGTCTGCAATTATGTGCACTTTCTCAGGGTATCTTGCCCCTTCTGCAGCAACTCCTTCCTTGGTATTTGTCTCTTGTTGCAATTCTATGCCTGCTAATTTCTTTCTGCTTCCACAATCCTAGTATGCATGTCCCCTTTCCTTACATATGTAGCACCTTGCCTTTTTGTCCCTTTTTGTTTTCACTGCAGTCTTCTTATGATCTTTTGAATCTTCCTTTTTCTTTGAAGCATTGTATGCTTCATTTTCAAGAACTTTCTTTACCAACATCTCCTTACCCTTTGGAGAAATACTTTGCCTTCTAGAGTTCCATTGGTACACTCTTTTAGGAGTTTCTCTCAATAAATACCTTCCTGATTGAAATCCAGATGATGGCCTTTCTCAAGGATTAGAGCCGTGGCTCTGATACCATTTGTTCACAGGATATTGGCCTATCAATCTTTGTTTCAGTGTATGTTTCATGGTTGTGGATGTTGTGTAGTATTAAGTATGCAATATGACAGAAATTAAGAACAATAGTTGTTGCAGTAAAATGATATATTGGATAGATAATTGATTACTTACAATGTACTGCAAAATACCTATTTATAAGTTTCTAAACGACACTAATATGGCACTTACAGTTACCCAACCATTGTGACCCTTGGGAATAACTGTCAACCAACTTAACCGCCATTTAACTAGAGTTTAACTACATTAACTAACTGCATGGGTTCCTACTTTGACCCATTTGCAGTGACTACATTCGACATAACATAAACTATGGTACATAATTCTATAATAAAACATTGTCTTAATATTAAGTAAACTATAACAATTTGATCTAAATGAATTAGAGGCTAACACTTGGCACCAGGCTACCAGCTTATACTTAGTCCATGTTTACATGTTTCAAAGATGTATAAAATGAGCTTGATAAGCCTTTGTGGCATTTGCTTTGAAGGCTCAAGAAACACAATTAGCATTGTCAGATTAGTGGCTCGTGCACATAAAGATTTAAATGTTTATAGGTTAACAAAAATTCAAATGTTTAAAGATAATAAAAATCAAAAGTAGAAACCTATACTTCATAGTATAAAGTTGCAGAAACTTTGATATCTAAAACATGTTTATCCATGATTGTTTCTTTCACCTGCCCAACTTTACCATCGTAACTTCTTCTAATTGATGCATTCAATTCATCCTTTTTCAAGTCGCCTATAAAATAACGTATGAATTAAACTACACCAGATATTTAATTAGCTTGACGTATATAAAGTAAATGTCAGTGGCCATCTAGCTAAAAAAAAAATAATGCTATCTTTAGCTATATTGACCAAAGATGGCCATCTAGCTAGAAAAACTTTAAAGTTTTCACAACTCAACTGGTATAAAATTGATATTAAACGAAAGATTTTCATAGGTTGGTTATTTGAATGCATTTATGATGAAATACAAGTCTCCATGCCTCTCTTAATTATAAGTTGTGCTCATTGCGAACAGGTGTCACATAAGCGGGAAAAAGCATAAACACTACCCTTCTCCTTATTAGATATGATGATAAATAAGGCCCAAGCCCGGTATGTGAGGTTGGGTCCATTAGGGTTTCATTATGTATTGCCTCTATATATATATCGTATCAATAAAACGTATCACCTACGGGGTTTACGTACATTATCTAACATATATATGCTTACTTGCGGCAAAATGTTAAATGTTAACGTGGAGCTGACGTGCATGACGAGCAAAAATCCTTCAACACACACTCCACACAACCACACTAATTCAATTCTTTTAAGATGACATGTTTCCGTCTTTGTCTTCTAATCGTATCTTCTTTATCTTTGCTGCTACTACGCTCATTGTGCAAATGACTTTGATTACTTTAATACTAATTTTCTTGTAATTACCTATGGCTATATATATTGTTACTCCATGCAGTGGTACATAATGATATTAAGATAGATAATACAAATCAAAGTGAGGGATACAGAACCAAACGATATGATCCAAGAACGCCACAATGCCATGAGGGAACATGCAACATAGCATAGCACTTCTTCCAATCCTGGATGGGAGATAACTTGTAGGAATGACATAATGCTAATCCATGTTCCACACGGCCACGTAAGTGGTCGAGCTCGTGACCACCGGCTTACACTTGGTCCGTATTTACATAGTTCGAACTTATATAAATGAGCATGATAAACTTTTTTAGCGTTTGCTTTGGATGCTCAAATAAGAAAATTAACATTGTCGCATTTGTAAGTTAACAAAAAATCAAATTTTATAAGATAAAATTCAAAATAAAACCCTACACTGCATAGGATAAAATTGCAGAGTATCATTGATATCTTTTACTTCCCTTCATATGTAATTATTAGTAAAATTTTCACAGTTTCACCTCCCCATCTTTACTTTTGTATCTTTTTATTTCTACCATTGATGACACACACCTTCGTCAAATTTACGCATTTACCCCTCTTCAAGTTCCCTATAAAAGTCGAACCCCCTTATATCCATGCAAATATCATCTGTTTTTCACTTTTATGTCTTCTTTCCTGTCTTCTTTTTATATCTCTTTAGAAAGATGGAAATAGAGACTCTGAGATAGTTTGAGGAAGCGGTTGAAATAAGTGGTTTGGAACAAAAATGATTTTCGACAACTATTGTTGTGCTAAATATTGTTCCGAGACCACTTATCTCAATCTCTTCCTTATTCTAACACCGACTCCCTTCTTATCTAAAACACAAGTTACTTGATTAAGGAAAATCCTGTGAGTATATAATTTTCCTTAAGTGGCTCTTGAGAGTTGAGACAATGTATATTCATGTTTTTGTATCGTTGTGTTACATTCGGTCTAGCTTGAAGGTGTTTCAGGTAGGTATGGGCCACACTGACTGATTCTATATATTTGAGTTGTGTAGTTCATACAAGCTTGATATAACCATTGACTCCAAACAAACCAACAACAAGGTTTGTAACAAAAGCTCGCAAACTTATGTTGAAATGAGCTAAAAGAAGATTTTAGTAAATGACCCGTTTAACTTTGGTTTTAGTGTTTTTTTAAGTCCAACCATGTTTAAAACGAGGAATTGGTGCCCATGCTTCGCGGCAGGTTGCAAATTTACACATCATTTATAAAAGCTAATTAACATGTTAATAACATATATATTATGTAATATCATTGAGTAAAAAAAAAGAGAAAGTTGATGAATAACATGTGACTAATACAAAATGCCAGCATGGTGATAGATATATACATGCATATAGCCATATATAATACAAAACTTCCATATGCAAGCACGACTGATATTCAGCCCCTCGTCACAGTTATGAGACATTTTAATTTACATCGCTAATTAACTTTTCTATATAGGCATAGGCGTTAAGACTTTCAACGAAAGAAAATAGTACTAATGGTCATCATTTTCTTATGGTTTCTTTGATGCTGCTGAATATCTATCAACCAAAAATATAGTGCACAAAAGATTCCTGTAAAACACGTAGTTATGGCCAGAGATTTTGTTAGCAGATGGTGCGAGGAATATTAGTTAGTTATTCTATATAGACATTGATGTCGAACCTACATCTAATGAGTAGAAAAAGGTATATTTACATTAGAAGATCATATTATGATATAAAGCGATTCACCAAAACACTCTTGTAAGTAGTAAGCTGCTGAGATTTTGCAAAGCACGGTCCAAAAGATGGTACAAAAGATACATGCACACATTTAAATAAGATGATAGTAATTGCCAACCCGTATATTTCGATAAGTAGATAAGTAGTCAAGTACAAAACATAAGTAATCCCAAACAACCCCTTAGTACTTGTAGGTTGTTGTCCTGGTCGAGTTTAGGAATGAGAGAATTAGTTCACTATGTGTGCTGCATTTGTAAACACATGTAGGCTGATGTGCAGCAAAGCAGAAAGACTAAGTAATCCCAAACACCCCTTTTTTACTTGTAGGTCAAGTTTAGGGAATAGGAATGAGGAAATAAGTTCATTGTGTTTCTAGCAATTATGAATTATTGTAAGCTAATGTGCAACAAGGCAGAATTAATAAGTAATTCCGACCACCCCCTTTTGTACTTGTAGACTAATGTGTAGATGGAGTATAAGCATGGGGGGATGAGGGGATGAGTTCATTATGTTTCTCGGAAGTAGAGTAGAAAAAATAAGTATTCCCAAACACCTGGTTTAACCAACCTTGTAACGCTCTTTCCTCACTTTTGTAACTTTTCTTTCTAGCTTCTTGCTAGTTTCTATTCAAATCACCGTTCAAAAAAAAGTACATGTAGGCTGATGAGCAAGAGTAAATGAATGAGGGAATTATCTTCCTCTCGGATGAGTGAATTCTTGCAGGCTGATGTGTACGTAGAACCAAAGAAAGTTTCGGATTAAAGTTTACAGCTTTGAATTTGAGTTACTTCCCATATTGAGTTGGTAAACATCGACCTCATTCTTTGCTAAGTATATATAACAAGCTATAAATTTTTAATCACTTTGCAATAAAAGCTTACTCTTTTTCATATAAGGAAGTCCTCATTTAAGGCTTGCTGACATGCCTTCAAAAAGAAAATTTTTAGTAGGGATGACAAAAAAACCCGCACCCGACAGGGAAATCCGAAACTCGAACTAATTGGAGTAGGGCATGCTTATCGGATTACGGGGGGTTCGGGACGGGGCGGGGCATGCTTATCTGGTAACGAGGCAGGTTTGGGGCTTTAATGGGGATTTGAATCGGGGCGGGAGGATAACATCCCCGCCTCATCCCCCCCTCCGTATATATACACTATATAAATAGGGAATCTTAGCCTAACATTCAAAGTGTAGGCAATTAGCTACACATCCCTTTGTAAAATCTTTTAAAAATGTACAGTTTAGCCCCTGTGACTTACTGCAGGGGCTGAACTGTACATTTTTAAAATTTTTTACAAAGGGGAAGTGTAGCTAGTTGCCTACATCAAGGTGTAGCTAACATATCCCCATATAAATATTTCTATACTTATATAGTATTTTGTTAGTATTTACGTAATAAAAAATATTTCTCTACTATTGTTAGTTTTTTTTCCTTTGTAAAATTGCAAAATTGTGAAACTTGTTTAATATCATATTTTTAAGTTGTAATTTTTGGCGGTGTAATTTATCATTATTTATGTATAATACCATCGTTGTAAACTTAATTAAGGCTTATTTATTTATAATACTATCTTTGAAAACTTAATAAGGCAAAATTGTAACTGATTATTAATATTGCTAAGGGTCTAAAAATAAGAATGTGAAATGGCCCAGCTTTGGTTGAGAATTGCACTCAAAGAGGACACCACGATAAGATCTCTTGATTACTACGGGGTGGGTTTGGGGGAGCATCGTGCCCCAACAGGGCGCCTCGATTAGATCCCCACTGGGTATCGGGGAGGGGGCGGGTTTGGGGAAAACTTTAGTAATCGGATTGGGGATGAGAATGGCCGGGCCACCCCGTTTCCATCCCTAATTTCCAGCCTAAAACCTAGATAAACTAAACTCTATGCTTGCTAAAAACGGAAAGAAAAGTAAAGCCCGATCACAATGCAACCAAATATGGTTTATGGTCTGGATGTTACTCAAGAGAAATCCTTGATGGCTTGATGCTTAAAACTAGTTAATGAGAATAATAACACATCCTTGCACTACACTATGGAGTTTTAAACTATGGAATTATGAAGAAGTCTTTGAATTGCTTCTTTTTTTTTTCTTTTCTTTTTTTCCTTTTTTTTTCTTTTCTTGTTCTAAAAGCAAGTTTTTATTTGTTATTGCACGAAGATATTCGGTAACGGAAATAATTTTCGATCGAACATGGAACTTTTTTTCTTTATCCAAAATTAATTTTGTTGGTTATTTTATCTATAAATCATACGCAAAAGTATAAGGTGGGACATGACCCACCCATAAATCCCAAATTGATTTGCAAAAGTTGATATGGAGTTATATATTTATCACTCTCATCTACGCCCCACCTTTCCGTAAGCTACGTAACATACGCGAAAAGTTTTTATTATCTCTAAAAAATAGTTAAAAATGCTATAGACATGTTTAGTTTATCCAAGACATGATTAAAGGAAAAATATAAAAAATAACTATAATCATATGTTAAAAATACATCAGCTTAATTTAAATACATTTTTAGTTTTTGAAATGCATCAATGTATACTTTTTAGCTCAAAATTATATTATACATCTATTATATGCATATACATATATTAGATGCATTTATTAATTAGCCGAATCATGTGTATTTTTTGTCCTCTGTGTATCAAATATGTTTTTAGTATTACTTTGCATCATTTACACTTCAAAATCATTTCCTAAACTAACTCGGATAGTCGGATGTATTTAAATAAATAGAGAGTATATAATTCAAGTTGATGCATCTCAAACGTGTAGTCATAGTAATTTCTCATCTTTTTCACTTTAAGGTTTTCTCTCATTAAGTCCCTATTTAGTTTATCATGCATTTTTAATCTTGAAGAAGAAAATGACAGGTTTTGATTACAAACGAAATACCAAAACATCAAAAGTATGTTTTGCAATTCCTTCTATATGTTTGGAGATAGTACTTTTTACTTTTTTTCAGCTATAGTTTTGGAAAGAAATCAATTTGAACGTGATTTGTGTTTCTTACTAAATGCAATTCTTTTGCAAACATACGTGTTTTCGCCAACTAAACGCAATTCTTTTGAAGTTATTTGGGGCATTGGTCTAGTGGGTGGGCCTTTCGTTCTTGAGTTAATAGACTCGGGTTCGAATCTCATCCCTAGCACTTTGCTCCCAGATAAGTACCCACCTCCGCAAAACCTATGGGCTCACTGGAGAGACTTTGTGGATAAGAGGTCAAGAGTCCGAGAGTCTTGGCTCACTCCAGTTTGTGCCCCACTAAGTCAGGAGAGTTGCTCGGAACTATTCTTTGTGGGGTGGACAATGGCTGGTGCCAAAAGACATCCAGGGTCAAGGTGTTCCCGCCAATCTACACCTTTTGTGAAACTTTTTAATTGGCCCCTTGAAACAAATTATTAGCTGCGTGTATGTATGAATATAATTACAAATGTCAGATTATAAATATTTTCTATCAGGCGAGACCAATATGTATTTTTGTAACCAACTCGATTTAGTGAGAGCTTTTTCCTCAACTGTACCCCATCTTAATCATAACCCATTATCACATCTCGATCAGACTGCGTTACTTGTTGCGGCAGGGTCTACAAAAGGGATTTAGAATAATTTTACATTTTCTTGGCATCCAAAAGGGAAAGGAACCTTAACAATATAACACTTCATAATTGGCATTCCTTTCAAAAATTAATTTCTTTTCATATACAAAAACAAACTTTGAATTATTTGACATATGACATATGTTGACATGCAAAAGAACTCTCGAAAATTAGCTATTTTAAACTGATTGTGGACCAAATAACCATTAAATAGACCAAATACAGAAACTTATATAGTAATCTGAGTATATCACACAAATAGCTACTTAATCTATTTGAATGATCACAAATAACTTCTTTAAAAATCAGAATCATCTAGTCCATATATACTAATATTAGTCATCCATGTAGACACAATTTTTATGTTCAGATTTGACGTATATAACAAAACTATTATAAAATGCGTGTTCACTTGACCAAGCAGCCGGCATTCCCATTCACTGAACATTTGTCCTTGTAAAGTGGATCAGATTTCAAATGTATATGAATACATTTTTTAAGACCAAAAACCATTGTAGGTCTGGAATATGTGTTTTAGTAACATGCCAATGTACTATTATCCAATCTAATCTCCTAAACAACACTACCTCATATTCCGATATATAATAAAAACACAAAATAAATCATTCACATACGTAGCTTAATTATATATAATCTAATTCTTCGATTATACATAGTTTGAACGAGACTTGAACATGTAATTCGTGATTGATAAACCAATTTTAAACCACTAGACAAAATATCATTTGGTCCCTTAAATCCTACTACTTCCCTTGTTAATTTAAAAAAAAATTGTGCTAAAAAACATTAGAGTAATCCATGAAGGAATCTTAATTATTTAACTAGTAAACCTAGAAACCTATTGGCTATTTAAATGTAATATTTGATCAAAATAATAACAAGTGGTTCATGTTTTAGTTGACTTTAGTACTTTAAAAGACCGTTGAATCATTTTTCAAGATTTAAGTTCAATTTTGTTTCCATGGCCTCCCTTAATATACGAAATGTTTCCATCATCATGATCTTAGTTGCTGCTTTCTTTGTTATGCAACTGGTTTTGATTTCCGCAGGTTTGTTTTAATTTTCATCATGTCATGATTTATCCTAGTTATAATGGCAATATGGCACAAAAAGATTGTGGCGGGTGTTTTCTCTATATGTGCGCGCGTGCTAAACTTGTTTTGAACAAGGCCGCGAGATTATACATTCTAGGCCTATTTAACGTGTCCGATCAAGGCTGTTCGAATATGTCTTGTAGGCCTATGGTCGCTTGTTTGAGTGCAAGTTAATAGTTATGGTCTCCCAAAGCCATGTTAGGTCCAATTATAATATACATATTACTTTTAGGATTTCGTTTCTAAAGTGTGTTACATATATATATGATTGAGATCTCGATCTCGATCGCATATAGTCATGAATTTATTTTATTTTATGATGGTAATGATGTTGAGGTAAATAATGCAGATCAAAGTGGGGAATACAGAACTGAACGTTATGATCCAAGAACACCACCGACACCACAAGGGAACATTCCACCTGAATTGAGCCCGCCGCCACCAGTTTACACTTAAATCTGTCTTTGCTTGTATTGTTTCCTTTGATACTGAAAAACAAATCATGACATTCTTGTTGCAAACATATTGTTTATCCTATTTTACGTTATACGTGTTAGATATCGTTCATTTTGGTTGTTTTTTTTTGATTTTGTGGTCTTGATACTTTGTACTTCTCTTACCGCAAAACATCCCCAGCCTCATGAATATGACTAATTTATCCTAGTTCAATTCCAAATAGTGAAACTTTTGAGTTTTGTTGTTAATAGACTTCATACATATTTTGAACTCAAACCAAACGAATCAAAACCACTTGATGATGATATGGGTGCATGATACATGTATACTTGTTTATAGATTCATTAAAATATACAGATATGAAGCTTTGTTCGCTACCATTCAATCTAAACCAACCAACCAAAATAAAAATAAAAAAATAAATAAGGCAAAGATTAGTATACATTGCATCTTTACAAGCTGAATGATTCAAAATAAAACCAAGCAAATTCGTTATTAATATTTATCATAGTAAAAGTAGAGTCATTGATAATTTTACGACCAAAGTGTATGAGTAGAGTCATTGATAATTTGATTATCACTTGTTTTCAATCAGTTTAACTCGCAATACAAAGAGGAATCAGAATAAAAAGTGACCCTCGTTTTCAATATGTTTATGTGTTGGCTTAGGGACGACCAAACGAGTGGAGCCTCAATGCATCACAATTTAAAATTTTCATAAAAGTAAGATTAAATATATAACATATAACTCTAAGTTCAAGCGTGTAATTAGTTAGATAAACCAAAACCCGATCAGATAATGTCTTTTCCCACTACTACACAACTGGTCTTTACCGACGACCATTTCCGTCGGTAATTCGTCGGTATAAGTAGTTTCCGACGGATTTGTGACAGGAATAGTGTGTCGGTGAATCTATGGTCGGTAATTGATATCCGTCGGAATTCTGTCAGAAATACCGACAGAAAACATGTGTCGGAAAATCCGTCGGTAAAAGTTTCTGTCGGAAATCTGTCGGTAAATTTTCTCTCAGAAAGTTGTCGGAAAGTGGGCGGAAATAAATGAATCAGAAATCCATCAGAAATCCGTCAGAAAAATACTAATAGTTTCACTCACTAAAGCTCTAACGTATTTAATCCTGCATCTAAAATAATTAAAAAGAGCTAATAAATAAGATGGATAATTAAAAATTAAATAGATCCATCAAGGAAATTTAGCATTCAGATTACAAAAATTGTAGTCAAATCAAAATGCTTGAATATATTGCATAGATATCGAGGTTGTAGTTGTTACACAAGACTTAAATTCGTCACAGGTTCCTAAAGGGCAATGTACATTTTTCATTGTGTTGGAATTCGACAAGTCACCCAATAAGCATGGTTTGTGACCTTTGGATGGTATATGCACAAAAAAATACAGAGTAATTCAAATATAAATTAAGATGGTATGAGATAACATTCCATATTCTTTGTATTGTAACATTAACTAAACTATTGATCTTTGTCTCTTATAGAATACAATGCCATCAAAAAGTAAAGTCCCAGCCATTGGTATTGATCTCGGAACTACTTACTCATGTGTGGCTGCTTGGAAGCACAACCGCGTTGAGATCATTGCGAATGATCAAGGAAACAGGACTACTCCATCTTACGTCGCCTTCAACGAGACTGAACGTTTGGTTGGTGATGCTGCTAAAAATCAGGCTGCTTACAACCCCACCAACACCATCTTCGGTTTGTCACCTTTCTTTGTTTTTGACTGAATGCTGCAGGCTAAAGTTCATATGATTATTCTAATTATTGGCTCTATATTTAAACAAGACTAAACTTTCTAAGAAAAAAAAAATCCATAATAACATCATTTGCGAGCTTACTTTTATATGTATTCATAAAAACACCTACATAAAAAATAATGCTAGGTAAGGGCGTTATAAGCTCAAGCTCCGCTCGTTATAAATTTCAATCGCGTTTTATGCACTTGAGCTCAAACTTGATAAACTCATATAAATCCCTACGAGGTTTTTGCCATATAAACTTGATAAACTCGTATAAAATCATAAGGCCTTATAAGGCTTTGTCATTTCTTTATTTTGTTATTAAGTGCATATTTATAATTATCAAACAGATGTAAAGCGGTTAATTGGAAGAAGGGCAAGTGACGAAACTGTTCAAGAAGACATGAAGGCCTTTTAAAGTCGTGGTTGGGAGCGAAGATAAGCCAAAGATTGTAGTCACATACAAGGGTGAAAAGAAGGAATTTACTTCTGAAGAAATATCTTCCATGGTTTTAGCAAAGATGAAAAGAGTTGCTGAAACATGTCTTGGATTGACTGTCAAAAAGGCAGTGATCACTGTTCCTGCTTATTTTAATGATTCACAACGGCAATCAACAAAAGATGCTGCAATGGTTGCTGGACTTAAAGTTATTCGTATGATCAATGAACCTACAGCGGCTGCAATTGCTTATGCTCTTGACAAGAAAGCTCGCATAGATGGCAACACAAATGTATTAGTTTTTGACTTGGGTGGCGGTACTTTTGATGTTTCCATTCTCACAATTGATGAAAATGGAGTGATTGAGGTTAAAGCTACAGGTGGTGACACACATTTGGGAGGTGAAGACTTTAATAACAGAATGGTGAATCATTTTGTGCGAAAATTTAAGAGAAAACACAAACAAGACATTAGTAAGAACCTAAAAGCTTTGGGTAGGTTGAGGGTTCATTGTGAGAGAGCAAAGAGAATCATATCAACAGCTTTTGAGACAACGATCAATATTGATTGCTTGTTTAACGGGATTGATTATTCTGCAAAGTTTACCCGAGCTAAATTTGAAGATGTTAATATGGATCTTTTTGAGAAATGTGTTGAGACTGTAAAAAGTTGTTTAAGTGATTTGAATATGACGGTGGATAACATTGAGTACTGCCTTTGTGGGGATTAACCAGGATACCAAAGGTAAAAACCATGCTGAAGGAGCTGTTCAATGGAAAATCACTCAGCCAATGGATGAATCCTGACGAGTCTGTTGCCTGTGGTGCTGGAATTCTAGCTGCAAACTTAAGCGGAATGGGTGATGAAGCTTTGCAGGCTCTTAAGCTAGTTGATGTCACTCCTTTGTCTCTTGGTGTGGGCCTTTTGGGAAATATTGTGGAGGTATTGATCCCACGGAATTCACCTATACCAACCAAGAAGGAAAAAGTGCTCTCTACCGTGATCGATAATCAAACATCCGCGTCTATTCGGGTGTATCAAGGTGAGAGATCCAAGGAGAAAGAAAATTGTTTATTGGGAGAGTTTTCACTGTCCAACCTTCCATCTGCTCCACGGGGGGTAGTTAAGGTAAACGTATGCTATGAGATAGATGCCAATGGGATCCTGAACGTATCAGCTAGAGAAATAACCACTGGCAGGAACAAATCAATCCAGATAACTGACAATGGTAGCCTGTTGAAAGTGGATATTGAGAAGATGATTGAAGATGCTGAAAGATATAAGTTAGAGGATGAGGTGTACTTGAACAAAGTGAGGGCCCATAAAGCTTTAGACGACTATATTTATGAGTTAAAAGCCAAGATCATGAATTATGATGTTCGGTTGAAGCTTAGAAAGATGGGGCTTAGTGTAAAAGAGTTGAAAGACATGGAGAATCAGATTGAGGAGGCAGCTGAGTGGCTTGATGAAAATCCTGATGCTGAAATTGATGAGATAGAAGACAAGGAAGTAGAGCTTGACGATATATGCAGACGTACCAAGTTGAGCCGTGTATTGAAAAACTGAAAATTCACCATGTCGCAGCCTTAAGTCATAACCCATGTTTTTATGATATAGCTGGTAGAAGCAACCTTTGATATATAAGAAATCTTGATCTTGAACTTCTACGGTAAACCATTTTTTATGTACTGTTGCTTTGTTATGATTCAAGGTACAATGTTCTGATCAAGATATTAAGGTATTATGTAGTTATTTTGCTATGAATGAATGCACACACACGCAGTATTTGCCGCGTCTATCTATGGTCTTGTCGGGAACTATTAAAACTATCTTATCTATCGATACATCATGCTATGCTAAATACTTCTTTCTTTTTCCTAAATGTAAACTTATATTAAGGAAAAATGCCACAAAGGCAGAGTACAACAACACAAACAAAAAGACTAGAACATATACTAGCCTAAACCAACTACGAACTACCAGGCCATGGACAAACCCAGGCTCAACAAATACCAGACTATCATAACAAACAGCTAACCTTGCAGCCAAACAGCTCAACCCAATATACTCTGAATCCATGAAATGATACAGGGACCAACCTGCCACCTCAATCCATCACCATATATTGGGCCAAACTGAACAACTACAAGCCAGCAATACATAGTCCAATACCGATAAACAAACATAAAAACCAATCCAGTACATAAGCTCAGAAGGATATCATCAAGGGGAACAATCTTCAAATCAGCAACATAAACCATAATCTTTAAGTTCATTAGCCTCATCAATACTTCAAACATCAGAATACCATGAAAGCATATCATAATAGCATCCAACCCAAAGTAGATTTGCCTCCTTAAAACCCTTACCACAAGAAAAACCAAGATGGCCAAAACCTTATGGAAAGGGAAAGAGTACAACATCTACAATCAAATTACCTATCCAAATCACTATCCAGAATAGGCCAAGCTTCCATGGAAAAAATAGCAACCAATAATAAAATCCTCAAACAACAGCACCCAAAAGATCCTCAAAACAATGAATACATGATACATAGAATCACTTCATAACTCATTAGCCATACTACTATGATAAGTAGTATAACTAAGAGGAAGATTCCAAACTCTAGCAGCCTTCATAACATCAGCAGACAATTTCAAATTAAGACCCATAAGCTTATGCCTAACTGTATCCACAATAACCTTGAACAAGCTCTCACAACTTCTCTCCACAAAATGCATTCTTCTTATGTTACGCTCCTGCCAAACAAAGTACACAGCAGCTCCAAGAACTAATCGTTGAATGACGCTCCACACATTGTTTCTAGCAGGGTAGATAACTACACCAGATATAATATGTGGCCAGTCATTACTAACATTTTCCAAGCAAGCTAAAGGTTTTAATCTCTCCCACAATCTTCTTGAATATGGGCATGCAAAAAAGAGGTGCCTATGAGATTCATCATCAGATTTACACAAATGACAAACTTGATTTTGAACATTAAGCCACTTAGCAAGCCTATCCTTTGTCTTAAGTCTACCCTTAACTGCAACCCATAGAATAAAGCTATGTCTAGGAATACACTGACTGAACCACACATGTTCATACCAAATAACCTTTGGATAGTCATCACAAAAAGCATTCCAAACTTCCTCAATACTAAATTCCACTTCATTACCCTTTTTATTAATCCACACAGTCTTGTCTTCCAACTCACTAACAATTCTAGGAACATTCAAATTCACTACATCCTCAAATCTACCCAACCAATCAGAAGGCCAAGCCCAGCTATTATTAATAATCATATCAGAGATGCAAGCATTTAAGTTCAAACCAGCCAGCTCAATGGTTCTACGATTAATGGTTTTAATAATAGGCTCCTCAGGACACCATTTATCAAACCACATATTACACTTTCTACCATTCCCAATCTTAACAGCAATAAAATTCATAATTTTGTCCCTTAACTGCATAAGTTGTTTCCAACACCAGGATGAATTACTATCAATATCAATACTCCAAATACTCCTACCTTTCAATATATGATTATGAACCCATTTCACCCAACTAGATTCCTTATTACACACTATATTCCAAAGATGTTTAGTCATCAAAGCTTCATTCCAAAGGTGCATAGATTTAAGACCAAGACCACCTTGGCTCTTAGGTTTACACACATCCTTCCAAGAAACACTAGCCAACCCTCTAGAAGAATCACCCCTAGCCCATAAGAAATTCTTACTCAACTGCTCAATCTTATCACATATAGCCATAGGAAGCATAAACAATGAAGCCCAATAAACTTGCAGAGAGGAGAAAATAGAAGCTATCAGTTGGAGTCTACCAGCAAACGACAGATTCCTATTTTTCCAATCACCCAATCTTCTCATCATCACATCAATAAGACCGCAACAATCATTATAGGTCAGTCTCTTGGAAATCATCGAGACTCCTAAATACCTAAAAGGCAGAGACCCTTCCCTAAAAGGCATAACTAATAGAATATCATTCTTGATACTTTCAGGAATATTACCAAAGTAACTATTACACTTGCTGGGACTAGGATATAAACCAGTACTCAACGTAAATTCATCTAATCCTCTTCTCAACACAGAAGCAGAGATAGCATCTCCATGACACAATAGAAGCAGGTCATCAGCAAAGCATAAACTTACAAGTTTAAGTTCCTTACAGTGAGCATGGTATCTAAACTTATCCTCAACTCTAACCTGTCTCTTAATCATGAGCGTCAAAACTTCCATAACAAGTGTAAACAAGTATGGAGAGATAGGGTCACCCTGTCTTAAACCTCTGCCAGACCTAAAGAAACCCTTAATTTCTCCATTAATACAGATAGAAAAAGAAGCAGTAGATACACATAACATGATCCAGTGCACCATCACATTATGAAATCCAAATTGCTTAAGGGCATACTCAAGGAATTGCCAACTAACAGTATCATAAGCCTTCATAATATCAATTTTAAAAGCACATTTCCTAACTCCACTTTTCCAATTATACCCCCTCATAAATTCCTGGGCTAGTAGAATATTATCACTAATATGTCTTCCAGGAATGAAAGCAGATTGATTAACATCAACCAACTTATCAAGACCCGGCTTAAGTCTATTAGTAAGAATTATCATGGGGTTTGTGGTCTAGTGGTAAAGGCTTAAGTAGTTAAGCGAGCCCAAGTGAGAGTAGTACCGGTTTGGGTGACCGACCGGGAAGTCCTCACTTGGGAACCACAAGCTCTATTGATATCAGGCGAATCGGGAATAGGAGTGGGGTTATCCCCTAAGGAGAGGCTCGCGGTTAGTATCTCTGCCCGAGGATATCCACATTCATATTCATAATACTTTCCTGAACTCTCACCATATAATAATCCTTTTCTTCAGTAGTCCACATTTCTCTTTCACTCTCACCAACAATATCACCTTTGCCACATATCTCATCAATTCTAATCTTGACAACTTCCATATCTTCCACACCTTCATTCTCCTGATCATTAACTAATGCAGCATACCTATTATGAGAGTTACTAATTCTACCTCATTTTTAAAAATAATCTTCAATATAGATAAATTAACCAAAGATATCTACTGAGAATCTGAGATACATTTATACTTAAAGTTAACAAAAATGCTGTGAATTAGTGAAGGCTTACTTATTGGTTTCTAATAACTAGATTTTAACTAGCAGACTAATTATTTGTCTCAAATCTTCAGGTGTTACATAGTTAACTTAACACTATTTCCCTTATGCCTTAGAACTGGTCTTTTTATTTTCATTTAAGCATGCCTTGGAGCCGGTAGTTCACTAAATAAGTTCGCAAAATTGATGTTCAGTTTTTTGTGTAAACATAAACTTTTTAGACATTTTTGAAACAACCTGTGGCATGTGACTATTTCAATGACTTTCCCTTATGAGAAACTTTATAATTAATTAATTAACATGACCAGTGCATATAGGTCTCCGCAGTCTACATACGAATGATATCGTCCTTCCATTAATCCATAAACAATCTATCAACCTTATATATACTCTTAGTTGATCATAACACCTTTGAGGTAAATGCCTAAACAGGTTTAAAACATTAGATTTTATTCGCTCTAACTAAATATTATAGTACCATGCTAGTATGCTACCATAGTACCATATATATCTTGTTTTTAAGTAATACGGAGTAATCTACTAGCAATAAGTTCATCTCTCCCAGCTGAATTTGTCATAGAACGACCATGATAAAATATTTTCACATTGTAACATAAATATGGGTGTTAGAGATTTGGGTGAAGCATGTATTTAATAAACTAGACGAGTACCCGTGCATAGCAACGGTATTTTCTAGCAACAATAGTTATAGTGATATTTTGATTACACAAAACATTTAATCAAAATATCATTATAGTAGCAGACTTTTTGGTTGTTATAGTTGTCTTATCTTTAGCAACCTAATTGTCCAAGTATTGGGAATTAAGGGTGCGTTTGGTATGCTGCCCTGAATAAAATTGGTATCAGCTGAAGGAAATTCAATAGTATCAATCTCTGTGTGTATTAGGAAAGAGAGAAAAAAAAACAAAACAAAAAAACAAAAAACAAAAAACTATAGTGTTTTTTATTACATTATTTCACCTGAAGAAGTTATTAAAACAACATTTGATCAAAGGTTATATTTAAAAAGATGAAAACTTAAACTTCAATTAAACATTATGTACATTTGTAAAGCGACTGAGAGAAATAACTACTAAAAACGACTTCTTTTTTAAAGAGCCAAGGTCTCTCTGATGACATCGATAGCATTGTGTACTAAAGTTATCGTAATTTTTAGAGAGTGGAATGAGGCGTTGTGTGTGTATGTGTTTTTTAGAGACAGATAGAGAGAAGAAAAATATGTGGTGTGAGAATGTGTGAGTGTATAGTGAAGGGATAGAGAAGGTTGCTTGAACCGATTTATGTGTGGACGTGGGTGTCTAATTAATGTTCCATTTAATTTTTGTTCAGTATGTAGTATTTAAGATGGGTAGCCGAATACCCGCGCCTAGCGGCAGCGGTGTCTAATTTTCAACCAAATTACGAACGGGAATGATTTTCAATCAATGAACTGGTTTGCATTGCTCGGGAATCGTTTTTGATTAACTTTTCTTCTGATGAAATGGTATTATAGCTAGTTAAAATATAATGAATTATCACTCAACCCATTTCACCAAACATACCTTACGTTACGTATTGAATATGGGATTATTTTTCAACGTAAAGACATGGAAAATATAAAATCATATAGGATAATTATTCAACCATTTGCATGTTTATCAAAATTGCGAAGATGTTTTACCTCTCTTTCTTTGTACTTGCAACTTTTCTATGGTTTTTGATTTTTTATTTTATAAATTATGATTTTTGATTTTTTATTCTCAAAACTTGGTATAGCAAACTTTTTAGCTTATACTTTAGTCTTGTCACCCATGTTGTCTACTTTTTTTTTTTAAAAGTACGTAAGTGATCCTTTTTTTCTCGTGCAAAGATGATGTAAGCTAGCTCTTCATTTGTTTATGTATTTCAAATTTCAAATTTTGGAACGTGGCTCCATATTGTATCATGCTCTATGATTTAAGTATTTTCCTTGCTAAAATACAAGGAGATTTCAACTTTCCTCGAGACACACAATCTGTTCTTTTTCCAAAAAGAAGTTAAAAAAAACTCAAACATATTGTAACTTTGAGATAAAATAAATCAAACCCAATCTCAAAATCAATAATGCAACTATAGAATTTTTGATACTCGGAATAATCGAGTGCAACAAAATTCTCGTTCAATTTCATAACATATGAACTCTTTCAGAAAACGAATCACAATAAAAAATAGAAAAAGAAAAATTTCCGTACAAAATATTTGACTTGTCGTGTAAAACACAAAATCTGGCTATGATTTTTCTTTTAGTTATCTTTTTTTTTTTGTTCTTTTTTTTTTAGATCTAAAAATTATTTTTTGATCTAACCATCACCATCACACATTCATCACCAACAAATGGGAAGCATAACCGAACCATCACCAACAGAAACCACCATCATCACCACATATCGAATTTTTCTTTATCATAAAACAAAAAGCATCAAACATAAACATCTACTGTAATTTTTTATCTAGTTTTTATCATAAACCAAAAAGCATCACTTATCTATTTTTTTTTAACCAAAAGCATACGTATCTAATTTCTTTTACCAAAAAGCATCAAATATCTATTAATTTTTTACCAAAATGCATCACGTATCCATCTATTTTTTACCATCAAGCTCTTTTTCTTTAGATCTAAAACAAGATCTAAAAAAGAATACGATCCACCATCAATTTTTTTCAGAAAAAACACCACATTTTTAGATCTGAAACAACAAGATCTAAAAAGCATACGAAACGGGATCTAAAAAATCAAACCAAACGATATCTAAAAAAACCAAGCCAACCACCATCACGTATGAATACATGGTTTTTATCATCACGTAAACCACGCCAACCACCACAGAATCAATANATCAAAAATGCTGTGAATTAGTGAAGGCTTACTTATTGGTTTCTAATAACTAGATTTTAACTAGCAGACTAATTATTTGTCTCAAATCTTCAGATGTTACATAGTTAACTTAACACTATTTCCTTATGCCTTAGAACTGGTCTTTTTATTTTCATTTAAGCATGCCTTGGAGCCGGTAGTTCACTAAATAAATTCGCAAAATTGATGTTCAGTTTTTTGTGTAAACATAAACTTTTTAGACATTTTTGAAACAACCTGTGGCATGTGACTATTTCAATGACTTTCCCTTATGAGAAACTTTATAATTAATTACTGTAATTAACATGACCAGTGCATATAGGTCTCCGCGTCTACATACGAATGATATCGTCCTTCCATTAATCCATAAACAATCTATCAACCTTATATATACTCTTAGTTGATCACAACACCTTTGAGGTAAATGCCTAAACAGGTTTAAAACATTAGATTTTATTCGCTCTAACTAAATATTATAGTACCATGCTAGTATGCTACCATAGTACCATATATATCTTGTTTTTTAAGTAATACGGAGTAATCTACTAGCAATAAGTTCATCTCTCCCAGCTGAATTTGTCATAGAACGACCATGATAAAATATTTTCACATTGTAACATAAATATGGGTGTTAGAGATTTGGGTGAAGCATGTATTTAATAAATTTTGTGCATTTGGGTGAAACATGTGTACTTGATAAATTTTGCAAATGCAATGGTTTTGTAGTTTGTTTAATGATGAGCTTCTAATTTAATGAAAAAAAGGCCCATCTAGTTAATGGGGAAAAAGAAACCCATAATGCAATCACCTATAGAAAAACACCAAGAGCCCAATGTATCCGAATTGTGATAATTGTCTAACTTTGTTGTTGTTGTTTAATGTATTGAACAGGCTTTTAGGGTTTTATTTTTATTATATATATAAATAATGAATCAAACCTATGGGGAATGTCTATAATACACGTATGAGATAACATTCCATAATCTTTGTATTGGAAATTTAACTTGAATACCTTTAATCTAATAAAAGAATGTCGTCAAGAGGTAAAGTCCCTGCCATTGGTATTGATCTTGGAACTACTTACTCATGTGTGGCTGCCTGGAAACACAACCGCGTTGAGATCATAGCCAATGATCAAGGAAACAGGACTACTCCGTCGTATGTTGCCTTCAACGAGACTGAACGTTTGGTTGGTGATGCTGCTAAAAATCAGGCTCCTTATAACACCACCAACACCATATTCGGTTTGGCACCTCTCTTTTTTTAATTACATGCTGCGGTTAGAGTTTACTAGAATTTAAGATCAACTCGATCGGCTAGATAAATTTTAATAATTTTTTAGGGTTAATAATCAACTTGTTCGTTTAATGTCTATATGTAACTGGTCTAAACTTTTTAGGGGGGGGGGGGAATAAATAAATAAATAATAATAATAACATCATTTGCAAGCCTAGCTACGTCTATATCTAGGTAGGTAAGGTGTTACAATTAAGCTCAAGCTCGGCCCGTTATCAAATTTGATCACATTTTATTTATACGCTTGAGCTCGAACTCGATAAACTCATAAAAGCTCGAGTCTATTAAATCCCTACAAGGTTTTTGCCATATAAGCTTATAAGTACCCTTGAACTTTTGTCAAGTGACCGTTTTAACATTTTACTTTTGCCTACTCTTCTTTTCAGTCCAAAAGAGCCATAAAAATGCTTTAGTGATTATTGGGCTTTTAGTCAGTAATACTTTCAGTCACCAAAAGTCATTTATCTTGTAGTTTTAACTTGATAAACTCATATAAAATCATAAGACCTTATTTTATTGTTAAGTGCATATTTATAATTATTGAACAGATGTTAAGCGGTTAATTGGAAGAAGAGCAAGTGACAAAACTGTTCAAGAAGACATGAAGTTGTGGCCTTTTAAAGTCGTGGTTGGGAGCGAAGACAAGCCAAAGATTCGAGTCACGTACAAGGGTCAAGAGAAGGAATTTACTTCTGAAGAAATATCTTCCATGGTTTTAGCAAAGATGAAAGGGGTTGCTGAAACGTTTCTTGGATCAACAGTTGAGAAGGCTGTGATCACAGTTCCTGCTTATTTTAATGATTCACAACGGCAATCAACAAAGGATGCTGCAATGGTTGCTGGACTTGAAGTTATTCGTATGATTAACGAACCTACAGCGGCTGCGATTGCTTATGCTCTTGATAGGAAAGCTAGTATAGATGGCAAGATGAATGTTTTAGTTTTTGACTTGGGTGGTGGTACTTTTGATGTTTCCATTCTCACAATTGACGACAATGGAGTGATCAACGTTAAAGCTACAGGTGGCGACACACATTTGGGAGGTGAAGACTTCGATAACAGAATGATGAATCATTTTGTACAAGACATCAAGAGGAAACACAAAGAAGATATTAGTAAGAACCTAAGAGCTTTGGGTAGGTTAAGGGCTCATTGCGAAAGAGCAAAGAGAATTATATCAACAGCTTTTCAGACAACGATCAATATTGATTGTTTGTTTAACGGGATTGATTATTCTGCAAAGTTTACCCGAGCTAAATTTGAAGAGGTTAATATGGATCTTTTTGAGAAATGTTTTGAGACTGTAAAAAGTTGTTTAAGTGATTTGAATATGAAGGTAGATAGCATTGATGATGTGGTTCTTGTTGGTGGATCGACCAGGATACCAAAGGTACAAGACATGTTGAAGGAGCTGTTCAATGGAAAATCACTCAGCCAATGGATGAATCCTGACTGTTGCCTGTGGTGCTGGAATTCTAGCTGCAAATTTAAGCGGAATGGGTGATGAAGCTTTGCAGGCTCTTAAGCTAGTTGATGTTACTCCTTTGTCTCTTGGCGTGGGCATTTTGGGAGATATTACGAGTGTAGTGATTCCGCGGAATTCACCTATACCAACCAAGAAGGAAAAACTGCTCTGTACCATGATCGATAATCAAACATCCATGCATATTCTGGTGTATCAAGGTGAGAGATCCAAGCAGAAAGAAAATTGTTTATTGGGAGAGTTTTCGCTGTTCGACCTTCCATCTGCTCCACGAGGAGTAGTTAAGGTTACCGCATGCTATGAGATAGATGCCAATGGGATCCTGAACGTATCAGCTAGAGAAATAACCACTGGTAGGAACAAATCAATCCAGATAACTAACAATGGTAGCCTGTCGAAAGTGGATATTGAGAAGATGATTAAAGATGCTGAAAGATATAAGTTAGATGATGAAGCGTACGCGAACAAGGTGAGGGCCCATAAAGCGTTAGATGACTATATTTATAAGTTAAAATCCAAGATTAAGAAATATGAGGTTCGGTTGAAGCTTAGAAATATGGGACTTAGTGTAAAAGATTTAGAAGATTTAGAACATCAGATTGAGATGGCAGCTGAGTGGCTTGATGAAAATCCTGATGCTGAAATTGATGAAATAGAAGACAAGGAAGTAGAGCTTGACGATATATGCAGACGTACCAAGTTGAACCGTGTATTGAAAAACTTAAAATGCACCATTTCGCAGCCTTAAGTCATAACCCATGTTATTATGATAAAGCTGCCAGAAGCAACTTTTGATATTTAAGAAAATCTTGATCTTGAACTTCTACAATAAACCATTTTTTATGTACTGTTGTTTTGTTATGATTGAAGGTACAATGTTCTGATCCAGATATTGCGGTATTTTGTAGTTATGCACCATGTTTTGTTGTGAATTAATGCACGCACTTTGCAGTATTTGCCGAGTTCTATCTATGGTCTTGTTAGGAACTGTTAAAACTATCTTATCTAACGATACATCATGGTATGCTAAATACTTCTAATTCTACCTCATTTTTGAAAATAATCTTCAATCTAGATAAATTAACCAAAGATATCTACTGAGATACGTTTATACTTAAGTTTTCAAAAATGCTGTGAACTAGTGAAGGCTATCTTATTGGTTTCTAGTAACTAGATTTTAACTTGCAGACTAATCATTTGTCTCAAATCTTCAGGTGTTACATTGTGAACTTAACACCATTTCCCTTATGCCTTAGAACTGATCTTTTTATTTCCATTTAAGCATGCCTTGGAACCGGTAGTTCACTAAATAAGCTTGCAAAATTGATGTTCAGTTTTTTGTGTAGCCATACACTTTTTTTAAACATTTTTGAAACAATCTGTGGCATGTGACTATTTCAGTGTGACTTTCCCTTATGAGAAACTTTATGACATGATCAGTGCATATAGGTCTCTCCAGTCTACATTGATATCGTCCTTCCATTAATCCATAAACAATTTATCAACCTTATATATACTCGTAGTTGATCATAACACCTTTTTGAGGTAAATGCCTAAACATGTTTAAAACATCAGATTTTATTCGCTCTAACTAAATATTATATATAGTACCAATCTACCATATATATCTTGTTTTTAAGTTATAATCTACTAGCAATAACTTCATCTCTCCTGGCTGAATTTGTCATAGAACGACCATAATAAAATATTTTCACATTGTAACATAAATATGGGTGTTAGAAGTTTAATTGGGTGAAGCAGGTTTTTACTAGTAATAAAGTTTGTGCATATGGGTGAAACATGTACTTGATAAATTTTGCAATTGCAATGGTTTTATAGTTTGTTTAATGATGGGCTTCTAATTTAATGAAATTAAAAAAAACAATGCAATAGGCTTAAGAAAAACACCATAAGCCCAATGGATCCGAATTGAACGAGTGATTCAGTCTCGCGCGTTGCGACGGGTCTATTTTATATTTGATATTTGTATTTTTCGAGTGGTGAAATTTTGGTAATTATGTATTTTGTGTTTGTGCCTTAAGTTTTTTTGAAACATGACATGTTTTTTAGATTATAAGTTATTAGTCCATATTTACACTTTGTTGCGAACACATATAACATATTTTTAGTAAATTGCACATTTATTTGACAACTTTTTAGTTTTAGTTCTCTAAAATTAAGAAAATCACATGAAAACATACAAAAGATCGTGCAAATATATTTTTAAAAAAAGAGCAAAATGCAAAAATGGTCACTAATGTTCTACGAAATCGCAGAAATGGGACCGAGACGAAAAGTAGCGCAAAAAAATCACTAACGTTACGTAAAAGTGCAAAAAAGCCACCGAGAGCCATTTTCCGTTAGTTTTCCCGTTAAGTGCCACGTCCATGAGGGTAGTTTCGTCTTTTTACCCTTTTCCCGCCAATAACTTCAACTGCAAGTGTTTTGTTTTACAAATTCAGTCCTTTAGAGCAATACTTTATATACGTGGCTCAATTGCTTCCAAGGAGAAAATTAATTTCACAAGTAAAGATCTTGAGAATGGTTAAGCTTTGGCAAAATCGTGCATGCAGTACCCCGATACCTGATTTAGGAGTCCTGTATGGTAAGAATATTCTGTTCCATTTTCATGTTTTCCATTTAAAGTTGTTATTGTTATTCGAAGTTAGTGATGTTTTTGTATGTGTTGCACAGCGTTGAATTAAAAATGTTTACTTTGCAAGTCCATCACAATGGTGAATTTACCTCAACACCAGGGAGAAGATATCTCTTTGGAGATACAGATTGGTTTGACGGAGTTCACTGTGACGTTTTCTCCATGGGCTTATTGGGCGAAATGTTAGAGGATTTAGGTTACACGGATCGTACCCTTGTGTTTACTCACTTTAAGATACCTGATGAGTCACTGGATGATGGTTTGCTACCACTAAAGTCTGAGGAAGATGTGAGGAGACTTGTGGAGTATGTTCCTATATTTACACAATTGGAGTTGTATATTGAAACTGGTGTTTCAGTGGTAGAGTGTGAGATGGTGGAGCGAATGATGAGTAAGGGCAAGGGTGTGGTGATAGAAGAAATTGTGGATCATGATGTGAATGATGATGTTGGAAAGGATGTTGCTGGTGAGACTGGAAACACTGGGAAACTACTATTGTTAGAGTGGCATGAGACAAGCCAACCGGATAAGGCTGGACCTATTTATGATTCTGATTCTGACAATGGCTTCCCACCAACATTTTGTGCTGGAAAAATGATTGCAAATCATTCAAAGAGGCTGAGTGATGAGTTTCAATTCAGGAGGTTATTGGAAGAGATTTACCAAGAGTTTATGGTGGAGGATTCAAGTGAGGATTCCCTGGAGTCCACAGATGTGCTCGATTTTGATGATGCTTATTATGATGACACAAGTGATGGTTGCACTATTAGTGGAAAGGAAGGAGATCTTCACACATGGATTAGTGATGAAGAGGTGGATCAAGGAAAAGATGTTGACTGGACTGATGATCCATACCATTTAGTTGATGTTCTTGAACCTGAAGAGATGCATGCGATTGAAGAGCCTCAAGAGCCTGAAGAGCCTCAAGAGATTAGTGACATGTTTACTGAAATAGATCAAGCATTGGATGAACTTGATGACGTAGTTGCAGCTATAGAAGGAACAGAGGTGTATGCTATTTTTGCTGAACCAATTAGTTTCAGTTTGGTTCCACTTGTGGTCGTTGGTGAAGAAAGGTTTGAAATTTTGGATGTTGATGGTGTTGATGGTGATGATGGTGAACAAAGAGTTCGTGATGTGGCTGTGATACCAGATGATCAGTGCGCTCTAGTAGTTGGAAATGAGGGATGTATGCCAGTTGTTGAAGGAGATGTGATTAAGGACAAAGAGGTTGCTAAACAAGGAGATGAGCCAGTTCAAGTGCTTGAAAAAAATGGAGTTGGGCAAGATGGAGTGCTTGCAGAGGACAAGTTTGAAGACCAAGGAAGATCAATCAAGAGGCGAAGACTGATGGCTGACAAAAAACCCAAGGTTGATGCTGACAAGAAACCCAAGGATGATGCTGACAAGAATCCTNAATGCAATAGGCTTAAGAAAAACACCATAGCCCAATGTATCCGAATTGAACGAGTGATTCAGTCTCGCGCGTTGCGACGGGTCTATTTTATATTTGATATTTGTATTTTTCGAGTGGTGAAATTTTGGTAATTATGTATTTTGTGTTTGTGCCTTAAGTTTTTTTTAAACATGACATGTTTTTTAGATTATAAGTTATTAGTCCATATTTACACTTTGTTGCGAACACATATAACATATTTTTAGTAAATTGCACATTTATTTGACAACTTTTTAGTTTTAGTTCTCTAAAATTAAGAAAATCACATGAAAACATACAAAAGATCTTGCAAATATATTTTTAAAAAAAGGGCAAAATGCAAAAATGGTCACTAATGTTCCACGAAATCGCAGAATTGGGACCGACACGAAAAGTAGCGCAAAAAAACCACTAACGTTACGTAAAAGTGCAAAAAAGCCACCGAGAGCCATTTTCCGTTAGTTTTCCCGTTAAGTGCCACGTCCATGAGGGTAGTTTCGTCTTTTTACCCCTTTCCCGCCAATAACTTTAATTGCAAGTGTTTTGTTTTACAAATTCAGTCCTTTAGAGCAATACTTTATATACGTGGCTCAATTTCTTCCAAGGAGAAAATTAATTTCACAAGTAAAGATCTTGAGAATGGTTAAGCTTTGGCAAAATCGTGCATGCAGTACCCCGATACCTGATTTAGGAGTCCTGTATGGTAAGAATATTCTGTTCCATTTTCATATTTTCCATTTAAAGTTGTTATTGTTATTCGAAGTTAGTGATGTTTTTGTATGTGTTGCACAGCGTTTAATGAAAAATGTTTACTTTGCAAGTCCATCACAATGGTGAATTTACCTCAACACCAGGGAGAAGATATCTCTTTGGAGATACAGATTGGTTTGACGGAGTTCACTGTGACGTTTTCTCCATGGGCTTATTGGGCGAAATGTTAGAGGATTTAGGTTACACGGATCGTACCCTTGTGTTTACTCACTTTAAGATACCTGATGAGTCACTGAATGATGGTTTGCTACCACTAAAGTCTGAGGAAGATGTGAGGAGACTTGTGGAGTATGTTCATATATTTACACAATTGGAGTTGTATATTGAAACCGGTGTTTCAGTGGTAGAGTGTGAGATGATGGAGCGAATGATGAGTAAGGGCAAGGGTGTGGTGATAGAAGAAATTGTGGATCATGATGTGAATTATGATGTTGGAAAGGATGTTGCTGGTGAGACTGGAAACACTGGGAAACTACTATTGTTAGAATGGCATGAGACAAGCTAACCGGATAAGGCTGGACCTATTTATGATTCTGATTCTGACAATGGCTTCCCACCAACATTTTGTGCTGGAAAAATGATTGCAAATCATTCAAAGAGGCTGAGTGATGAGTTTCAATTCAGGAAGTTATTGGAAGAGATTGACCAAGAGTTTATGGTGGAGGATTCAAGTGAGGATTCCCTGGAGTCCACAGATGTGCTCGATTTTGATGATGCTTATTATGATGACACAAGTGATGGTTGCACTATTAGTGGAAAGGAAGGAGATCTTCACACATGGATTAGTGATGAAGAGGTGGATCAAGGAAAAGATGTTGACTGGACTGATGATCCATACCATTTAGTTGATGTTCCTGAACCTGAAGAAATGCATGCGATTGAAGAGCCTGAAGAGCCTCAAGAGATTAGTGACATGTTTACTGAAATAGATCAAGCATTGGATGAACTTGATGACGTAGTTGCAGCTGGAGAAGGAACAGAGGTGTATGCTATTTTTGCTGAACCAATTAGTTTCAGTTTGGTTCCACTTGTCATCTTTGGTGAAGAAAGGTTTGCAATTTTGGATGTTGATGGTGTTGATGGTGATGATGGTGAACAAAGAGTTCGTGATGTGGTTGTGATACCAGATGATCAGTGCGCTTTAGTAGTTGGAAATGAGGGATGTATGCCAGTTCTTGAAGGAAATGTGATTAAGGACAAAGAAGTTGCTAAACAAGGAGATGAGCCAGTTCAAGTGCTTGAAAAAAATAGAGTTGGGCAAGATGGAGTGCTTGCAGAGGACAAGTTTGAAGAACAAGGAAGATCAATCAAGAGGCGAAGACTGATGGCTGACAAAAAACCCAAGGTTGATGCTGACAAGAAACCCAAGGATGATGCTGACAAGAATCCCAAGGATGATGCTAAATAATGGTTATGCTTTTATGTTTAGGTCAATAAATTGTTGTGATTCTGCTATGGTGTCACAATTCGCAATTTCAGGTCACTTTCCAAAGCCTTAACATTTTCCATTCACAGAATTTTAATTCATCATTTCACGTAAACAGGGTTTACGGATATTCATTTGACAAGACCGGGTAGGTTAAGTCACAGTTTTCATGAGATATCAACCATAGTGCATTTCACAGACTAAGGCTAGTCTACATTTCATCANTTTGCAAAAGAATGTCTCAATTTGTCCTTCTTGAGGAACTTGCTAGAGCTGCTAACTCAACCGAGTTACCATACCAGATGACGGTGTTTTTTGCTAGGGAGACGGAGCGTGATATCAAGTATGCCAAAGATCTGTTTGTGGCATATCAAGAGTTGCTTGATATTGTCGTTCAAAGGAACAAGATGATGGCTGAAATGAAACTTGTGCGTCCCTCGGTGCAGATGTTCAAATGCTTGAAGTTCTTGAAGAAGCTTCAAAAGTCCGATGTTATCGAGCTTTTGGAGTTGAAGAAGAAGATGGTAGAAGCGAAGCTCAAGCTCTTCAACAAGCACGCATTTGTCAAGGGACTTTAGAGTTTCTTTCATGGTCATCTATGTTTTGAATGTTCCTTTAATGTTTCCCTCCTTTTTATCAATGTTATGTTTGAACTTTAATGAATTTTAATGATATATTATGTTTTTGTTATGTTTCTGTTATCAATTTGAATGAATGTTAATGTCATGTTATGTGTTTGTTGTGTTGATTTATTATGTTTTGCTTGTCAACCATTGGTATTTTTGCAAAAGTCAACCATAATGTTATTTGCAAAAGTCAAACTTGATTGTCAATTTGGGTAATTTTGGGTATTTTTGTGCCTGCGCATTACCTTGAATGTGGTTGCACGAATAGTCAATGGTTACACGGATAGTCAATTAGATCCATTTTGGACAATTCTGGGTATTTTGGTGCATGTACAATCATGTGCAAAAGTCAAACATGATTGTTAAAATGGGAAATTCTGGGTCCTATGTAAATATAACTACTACGAATTAGCCAAAAGATCATTTATTTACAACCTAAGATAGATAACCATTCACCAAAAGATCGGTTACATCAACCACTACAAACAAAAGACAAACATTAAACAAGGAAACTAGCTTAGCTGCCACAAAATGGCCAAACACCATCCTCAAAACAAACACCCTCCAACAACGACGACACTAACACATTGCCTTCATCCGGAACCATCTCATTTCCGGCATCATCCACTGGTGGAGGGGGCGGCAGGCTCTGGTACTCCTGGTACTCCGGCGGAGCAAAAGTGGTATCACAATAACCCGAAGTGGTGGTGGGGTTCATGAGTTTTTCTCTTTTAGTGTTTTTTCGACTGCCACCTCCAACATGGACGTTCCGGAAAATGCCACCATGAGTCCAGTGTCTACGGCAGCTACGGCAAAAGTGGCGAGGCTGTGAAGTGTTGTAGTTGTTGTAGTAACAGAATTTTGTGTCTTGAGAATGACAACGTGGACATGAAAGTTGTTTTGGGGGTCGATTAACAGTCGTAGTGGTGACTGTGGAAAACTAGAAGGGGGGTTGAATAGTTTACCGCTTTTTAATTTAATTATCTTTTACAAATTACTCGTTTTAGTTAAAGATATATTGTGACGTTTTGCTTTATTATATGAATGGAAGTACTTTGAAGAACTCAAAGATAATATATAATCACAACACAATATATATGTAAAGCATGTAAGTAAAGAGATAGAACGATCAAACCACAACACGATTGTTTATCGTNCTAAAAATGTAAAAAGATTAAAACTTTTAAATAAGATATCACTAAAAAGGTAAAAAGATTAAAACTTTTAAGTAAAATGCAAGCTAAAAATAATTAAGGTGAAAAGATAAAAACTTAATTAATTAGAAGGCTAAAAGTAAAGATTTTTATAAAAAGTTTAGTGTTTAATTAATTATATGGCTAAAAGAGGAGATTTTTATAAAAATAGATTAGGACATAAAAAGTAATTAACTAAAACATAAAGGTAAATGCATAAAAGAAATTAAGTAAAGATTAATACCTTATTATTAACAAAGTTTGATACAAAAGCTTCTAGTATTACAAATATAGATACCCTCCTATTACAATAATACTCTACTAAATATTACATATGTGTGTGTGTAATTTGTGTGTGTGTGTGGAAGGCTGTGTGTGTGTATGTATTTATAATGCTTGTTGGAATAATTTGGACATCACCACCGACTCTAATTCCACCGACTTGATTCCTCCAGAATTTTCCAATCATTATCCAATCATTGAGACACGTGTCACCTTCTTATTGGACCGCAGACTGCTCCTGAACATTCCTGAACCTCGTACTGACGTGTCAGACAGGACACGTGTCGCGCTCCCATTGGTCAGCCGCCCTGCCACCTCCGCACCTCGTACCTGGGACTGACACGTGTCAGTCTGACTTGACGGCACCGCCACCTGTACCTGCGAAGACAACCTCGTACCAATGATTAGCCGCCGCCACGTGGCGGCCTCTGATTCGTCCACGTCACTGACACGTCAGCAGGTGGGACCCACAAGCTGTTATAACTCAGGTGGGGCCCACTGCCATGTGTCATGATGCTACTGGTCCACGTGGCGACACGTGGCATGCCACGTGTCGGGTCGGAATCGGGTCTGGACCGGGTCAGATACGGGTCGGGTCTGCCACGTGGACCAATGAGGTGGTGCCACGTGGCACGGGTGTTGAATACCCTATCGAGGTTCGAACTCGCGACCTCCTGGTTGTGGTTAAAACCACTTACCAACTTTGCTGGAGCAGAGTTTCAATATATAGATGCTAAATTATTTATTTAACCCCTAAAGAGCCCAGTCCAGATTTATTAACAAAAAGGGTCAAAATAAGGTTTGACCTGTCATTTTAGGAGGGTATATGAACCGGTCAAGAAAAAGTAAAAGTACCTCCGGACTCGTTTTTTCGTGCTCTTTCCAATGGTGTGCTCGGATAATACTTTTGACTTCATCTTGGCCTCGTATTTTCACGATCTTTCCGTATCTCGTGCTCGTTTATACCGGTTTTGGCTCGGTTTTTGTCCTTTTTTCACATATCCACACCTGCACTATCAAAAACACAAAAATAACATATATTTGGCATTTTAAGGCGGTTTTTGGTCGTTTTGGGTCTTAATTTGGTTAAGAAAAGGTATGTACAAGGATTTCAAAAGTGGTGATCCTATCAAATTCAAAGATACTGAAGGAGCTATTGCTATGATCCGTTGGTTTGAGCATACCGAATCGGTATTTAGTCTAATTGTCCCGAGGTTGAAGCTCAAGCTCTTCAACAAGCACGCATTTGTCAAGGGACTTTAGAGTTTCTTTCATGGTCATCTATGTTTTGAACGTTCCTTTAATGTTTCCCTCCTTTTATCAATGTTATGTTTGAACTTTAATGAATTTTAATGATATATTATGTTTTTGTTATGTTTATGTTATCAATTTGAATGAATGTTAATGTCATGTTATGTGTTTGTTGTGTTGATTTATTATGTTTTGCTTGTCAACCATTGGGTATTTTTGCAAAAGTCAACCATAATGTTATTTGCAAAAGTCAAACTTGATTGTCAATTTGGGTAATTTTGGGTTTTTTTGTGCCTGCGCATTAATTTGAATGTGGTTATACGAATAGTCAATGGTTACACGGATAGTCAATTAGATCCATTTTGGGCAATTCTGGGTATTTTGGTGCATGTACAATCATGTGCAAAAGTCAAACATGATTGTCAAAATGGGCAATTATGGGTCCTATGTAAATATAACTACTACGAATTAGCCAAAAGATCATTTATTTACAACCTAAGATAGATAACCATTCACCAAAAGATTGGTTACATCAACCACTACAAACAAAAGACAAACATTAAACAAGGAAACTAGCTTAGCTGCCACAAAATGGCCAAACACCATCCTCAAAACAAACACCCTCCAACAGCGACGACACAAACACATTGCCTTCATCCGGAACCATCTCCTTTCCGGCATCATCCACTGGCGGAGGCGGCGGCAGGCTCTGGTACTCCTGGTACTCCGGCGGAGCAAAAGTGGTATCACAATAACCCGAAGTGGTGGTGGGGTTCATGGGTTTTTTTCTTTTAGTGTTTTTTCGACTGCCACCTCCAACAGGGACGTTCCGGAGAACGCCACCATGAGTCCACTATCTACGGCAGCTACGGCAAAATTGGCGAGGCTGTGAAGTGTTGTAGTTGTTGTAGTAACAGAATTTTGTGTCTTGAGAATGACAATGTGGACATGAAAGTTGTTGTGGGGGTCGATTAACAATCGTAGTGGTGACCAACGTTGATGGTTCTTGGTGTGTGGTGGTGGTGGTTGTGGTTATGGTGGTGGTGATTATTGCGGTGTTTGGTGATACTTCCATTTTCTGCAAACTCGAGTCGTGACTTGCAAGTGTGGGTTGTAGGGGGGTTTATGGGTGTAAAAGTTTGAAGTTACTTTGCAAATTTAGCCATTGAAGTCATATCAAATCGATACCTAAGCACAGAGGTGATTATGGCGGAAAATTTAATAAGTATGAACAGTAAAAAGACGAAACTACCCTCATGGACGTGGCACTTAACGGGAAAACTAACGGAAAATGGCTCTCGGTGGCTTTTTTGCACTTTTACGTAACGTTAGTAGTTTTTTTGCGCTACTTTTCGTCTCAGTCCCATTTCTGCGATTTTGTGGAAGTTTAGGGACCATTTTTGCATTTTACCCTTAAAAAAATGTTGCCACAAATTTCAAATTTTCATTATTTCTTTTTAGTAAAAGTAAAAGTTTACTTTTTGTAACTTGTGACATAATTCAGGGGTGTGTTTTGAAAAAAAAATTATTAAATTTTCAAACAAACTTTAGGGTAGATTTTTAAATTTATTAGTTAGCCAAGTGGTGTGTTTTAAAAGTTTTTTTTTTCTTTTGCAAAACATATGTTAAACTTCAATATTTTTTATAAAATTGTATGTAAGTCAAAATAATTGCAATATTAGGCTTCTTTTGTTCGCAATTTCAAAACTTTTGCAATATTATATATTTTTATAAGGAAATCGCTAAATATTTATTAAATATTTGAGATATAAAGTTTATTATAAAATTCGTAAATAGCTAAAAGTACTGGGTAATTATTGTTTTTTTTATTCAGATTATTTTTAGAAAAAGTTTAGGTTTGCTTTTTAAGTTATTAGATAAGTAAAGGTGTGTTTTGAGAGTTCTTTTTTTCCAAAAAAAACATATATTAAACTTCAATATTTTTTATAAAATCATACATAATTCAAATGTCTTGCAATATTAAGCTCATTTTGATTGCAATTTGAAGATTTTTTCGTCGGTATATTATTTATAACCAACCCGGATCTGTCCTCGCAAGTCTCTCTGCATTTTGGAAGCAGAGCATGCAGAAAAATCGAGCAATGGATCTTAGAAGAATTCCACTTTTTTCGGCACGACTCTTTCGATTTCTGTGCTGACATTTGAGTTGTCTCTCTTCTTTCTTTCAATCGACACACTCGACGTAGATAACTCCGGCGGCCCCCGCTTCTGTCTCTATCAGGCGGCGACAGCCCCCACCTCCATAGCCACAACATGGAGGAGCAGCTCCTTAAATAGCTAAAGGAGAGAGGAAAAGTCGAAAGGGGGAAGAAGTCTAGTGCTAGTTCGCTAGACATTTAATAAATAAACAATAAATAGCTATAAGTACATAGTAGTTTGCATAACTTGTTGTATGGTTTGGGGTATTTTTTAGATAGATAGGTTACCCAACTTTGCNCTTTTTTTCCAAAAAAAACATATATTAAACTTCAATATTTTTTATAAAATCATACATAATTCAAATGTCTTGCAATATTAAGCTCATTTTGATTGCAATTTGAAGATTTTTTCGTCGGTATATTATTTATAACCAACCCGGATCTGTCCTCGCAAGTCTCTCTGCATTTTGGAAGCAGAGCATGCAGAAAAATCGAGCAATGGATCTTAGAAGAATTCCACTTTTTTTGGCACGACTCTTTCGATTTTTGCGCTGACATTTGAGTTGTCTCTCTTCTTTCTTTCAATCGACACACTCGACGCAGATAACTCCGGCGGCCCCCGCTTCTGTCTCTATCAGGCGGCGACAGCCCCCACCTCCATAGCCACAGCATGGAGGAGCAGCTCCTTAATCCACACTACAACCAATCAAAATGTTCTCCAGATCGATATATGATGCTAAACGGAGACCAAGATAGAGAGAGGGGGTTGCCCCTTTGTTGGTTCTTCGAGACAAAAGCACTCATATGAATGGCGCTAATTACCATGTTCCTTCGAGTCTCGTTTGGTTTCGAGAGCCTCCCCCTCCCCGTCCCTTACTCGTCTTTTGCGTCATCCTGGAATGTTTTTCCGTATGCCGGGGAAAATGCCTCACCTTTCTACATGCATTTTTAGAAGAATTTCCTCGGGTCTCTATAAAACAGAAGGAAAAGCCCGGGTGGAAGCACAAACTAAAGGAGAGAGGAAAAGTCGAAAGGGGGAAAGAAGTCTAGTGCTAGTTCGCTAGACATTTAATAAATAAACAATAAATAGCTATAAGTACATAGTAGTTTGCATAACTTGTTGTATGGTTTGGGGTATTTTTTAGATAGATAGGTTACCTAACTTTACAACTTTATTCGCCTAAGTTATCAAACTTTGTTTTTGTGCAAACAGGGCATTGGACTATTTTTACCGGACAAATTAGGGATCGAACTAATTTTAACCTTTGATACCCAGTTGCTTGCCACGCTGGCAGCTGACTTTTATTTTTATTAATTTAAAAATAATCGTTTTATAAAAGTTTTTATACAAATAAGTTACTGAACTTTGTGAATTTGTTCACCTAAGTTACTAAAATTTTTATTGTTCAATTATGTTACTAAACTACGCAACTTTGTTAATTTAGGCTACCCTTAACAGTCACCTGAAAATATCCTCACTCACCAGACACCTCAACGCCACATCATAAATTAAAAACATTACATAGACAATTAAAACGTAACCATACGAAACTAAATCCTAACCATTCATAAACTATAAACCATATTCATTTAAATAAAAATACGAATTCAGCCACTAAAACCATAAATTTTGTATCCCTTTTTTCATAATTTCCCGTGAGTTAAATAACTCTGAGGCCTTGTGATGTTATGAGTTCCTTTTTCATTCTTAAGCATGAAGAACTAATCAAAAACACAAACCCTTTTGAATCTTGAATAATCATATTCTTGTGTTTGGGTTTGAGTTACTAGACTTGTGATGGAAATTTGTTAACACAACCTTTGTAGATTTTTCTTGTAAACAAATATATATTAGTAACCTAATTGAGAGAGAGAGAAAAAAAACAAAAAAAAACTTCAGTAACTTGGACGAACAAAATTGCAAAGTTGAGTAACATATTTGTCTAATAATGGTAAGTGGATATCTGAGTTGGACAATAGGGCCCACAAAAAGCTGAGGTGGACAAGGTAAAAACTCAATCTCCCAGCTACCACTTTTTAGGGTAACCTGAATGAAAACGGTTCTAGTGTTCAGTAACCTAAATGTCAAACACGTATACTCCAATACCCAATTTGCACAAAAAAATAGTTTGGTAACTTAGGCGAATAAAGTTGAAAAGTTGGGTAACCTATCTATATAAAAACCCTATATTTTGAAAATATTCAAGCCCGAACGGGCAATGGGCCAAAGGGGCTCGAGCCCGAACGGGCACGGGCCAACGGACTCATGTTATACGAATTGCTATAAAAAGACGACGAAATAAATTCCTTAGTTAAGGAATTGAAATATGTCACATGAAATTTTTGATAGCCGTAAATTTAGTGTAAAAAATATAATAAACTAAAATACATGATTTACTGAAAAATTTTATTTTATGGTACCCGCCACCACAACGCGCGGGTACCCTCCTAGTTTATATAATAACCTAGTATCGTAAAAGGATGGGGTAATATTTGATGTCAAACATTGAAATAAAATAGAAGCAATAACTAATAAGATTCACATTTTACATCAGATTTAATGTAGCTTTTATATCTTAGCTAAATGGCAAACTATCTAGTAACAGAAACTTGTTTGCAATCGAAACCAACTTCCTTTTTATTTTTCCCCGTCATCTTCCCCGTCCTTTATTTATACTACACTAGGAGGGTACCCGCGCGATGCGGCGACGGGTACCCTGTGACTATATTTTGTGGCGAGCAAATATTGTTCGTTTCTTTTTTCTTTTCCTTTTTTTTTCCTAACAATAACGGTACAAATGAATGATAATTTAAATTAAAATAACTTCAAGCAATAAGAGGTAGAGCTACCCTCATCACCTGATACACCTGGGCCGAGCCCATGGTCTATTTAGGTATTAGGGTTTACCCTACTTTATCTTATAAATACTCCTGTAATCCTTTATTATAATCAATCAATCAAAGTTTAAGATAAACAAATCTCTAGTTCTTCTCTCTATTTTCTTAAGGAGCTCGCACACGCTAAAAGTGGTGCCTTATCCCGATACAACCCCTAACTGGGTCGTATCAATTGGTGCTTTCATTGAGAGCTCTCGTTGAGAGGGTTTTTGATTAGGGTTCCAATTAAAAAAAAAAAAAAAACAAAAAACAAAAAAAAAGTTACTGTTCATCGGCACTATTCACTGCACTGTTCATCGAAGGTACTGTTCACACAGAGTTATTGTTCATCTGGTACTGTTCATCGCGGGTACTATTCATCAAGAAAAAAAATATTTTTTTTTGAATTATTAATCGCTTGAGTATTATTCATAGCATCAGGCGGCATCGATCAGGACGCGGAATACGCACTTTCTAAGCTCTTGCAAATGGGTACGGTGACCGAATATGAGAGTAAGTTTGTGGTACTTGCAAATCGAGTAAGAGGGATCTCTGAATCTTTACTTACATCGTTTTATATCTCCGGGCTTAAACTAAAGTTACAAATAGAGCTGTTGAGGGCAAGACCTACAACTTTAGGAGAAGCCTTTTCCTTAGCCCATATAGTCGAGACTCGTTTTGAGGCAATTGATGAGAAGGAGAAAGAGCATATAATTGAAAAGAAATCAGATAACATTCCATCATTACAAAGTGAATTCGCTTCACCTGAGATTAAAAGGTCGTTAGATTCTGATGAATATATTGGTGTTGATGTGGTTAATAACGCGATAAATGGTGTTTTCGATATTGGTGAGAGTAATGAAGTTAATAGCAAGTTTGAAGAATTTTCAGAAGATAAGAAAAGTATGGAAGAGATTGTTGGGAGTGGTGGTGAATTTGATAGTCGTTTGGATGAAATAAATTTGAATTTAAGCGAGGAATTAGCGGCTTCTCAATCTGCATATTCTTCGTATCACCTTGAGGGCAAGGTGATCTTTGAAGGAGTGGGGAGTGTTATGGCATGGGTAGCGGAAGACGGAAGAATGGTGTTGTGCTATGTCCAAGACAAAGGAATACGAAAGAAGAAAAAGGCGAAGGTTGCAATTCAAAGAAGATTATGGGATCCCGGATTACGCCAATGTTGCAGGAGGACGGACTGCCCAAATGACTAAAGAAGTCCAAACGTATGGCATAAAGATTATGTCATATAATCTATCTTTATTTACGTGTCTTTGTTTAGGAGTGTTTTCATGTTTATTTAGGAAAGTCAATTAAGAATGTTTTAAGACAACACCTTGAGGGCAAGGTGGTATTGAAGGAGTGGGGAATGATACGCCTGGGCCGAGCCCATGGTCTATTTAGGTATTAGGGTTTACCTTACTTTATCTTATAAATACTCCTGTAATCCTTTATTATAATCAATCAATCAAAGTTTAAGATAAACAAATCTCTACTTCTTCTCTCTATTTTCTGACGGAGCCAACACACGCTTGAAGTGGTGCCTTATCCCGACACAACCCCTAATCGGGTCGTATCATCACCTCAATCTTAGGCGCGATTGGTACTTATTTTTTCTCTCTATTTCCTATGCCTTTAACGGTTAATAAGAGGTTAGAGTCGCTTGGATCTAATTTCTTTTGGGGAAGTGATGAAAAAACGAAAAAGATTTCATGGATATCTTGGAAGATAGCTCTTGCATCCAAGGACAAAGAGGGTCTAGGGATTGGCAGCCTTTTCTCGTTGAATCACGCTCTCATTCAAAAATGGCGTTGGAGATTCATAAATAATCCTCATGCTCTCTGGACTCGATTGATAGTGGCTGTTCATGGTCTGAATGAAGACTCCTCTACTTTTTTTAACCACATTAAAAGCAAAGGTATTTGGTATAGAATTGTTGGTTCTATTAACAGCATGCATGAGAAAGACTTTATCCCCATTTCTTCCATGCAGAGACGGGTAAATAACGGGGCTGCAACAAAATTCTGGCACGACACTTGGACGGGTAGAACTTCTCTTAAATCCCAATTTCCTCGGCTATTTCGTTTATCTATGAATAGAGACTGCATGGTTAGAGACTGTTGGGATAATGGCTGGCATCTTGAATGGACGCGAGATATCTCACGAGGTACTATCGCTAATCAACTGGATACCCTCCAAAATAACATCTCTGGTATGTCTCTTAAGGATATAGAAGATACCTGGGCCTGGACTATTGGTACTACCTCTTTCTCTGTTAAAAGTGTCGACACAAAATTGATAGGGGTTTTCTTCCAGATGGGCCGCGCACTAGATGGAATAGCCTTCTTCCAAAGAAGATTAATATCTTTATTTGGAGGTCTCTTCGTGATCGCCTCCCTTCCCGGTGGAATCTCAGTCGTAAAGGAATTGAAGTGGTTTCTATTACTTGTCCAATTTGTGATCATGGGGTTGAATCTGCTTATCATACTCTATGGGACTGCACACTAGCTTCTACAGCCTGGTCTTGTGTCTTTAAATGGTTGCACATCTCTCCCCCTATTATATACAATCTGTCTGGTTTGTATGATTGGATTGATGGCCTTCATTCTACATCGAGCAAAAGAATCATCTTGGATGTTGTTTGTGGTGTCACCCTTTGGTCCTTATGGAGATCCCGTAACGAAGTGATATTTGGTACCAATCAGCCTAAACGTAGCATGATTTTTGATAATATTGTAGATTTTTCTTTTAGATGTTATTCCACTAGAAGTAAAATGTCTTCCATATCTTGGAACAACTGGATTCAAAACCCTTTAGTGGTTTATTCCTTGTAATTTCTTTCTAGCATCTTGCTAGTTTAATAAAATCTTGATGTTCAAAAAAAAAACTTCAAGCAATAACAATGATATATCATTTCTTAGCACTAAGAATAGTCCCAAATACTTTATATGTTATAGAAGGGTACCCGCACAATGCGGCGGCGGGTACCCGTATTTTTGTGGCGATCAAATGTTTTTCATTTTACACTATATATCTCCCCTACGTTTTCATTTTCACTACATACTACTTTCAATTTCTATCACACAAACGATAACATTTCTTATCGGTTAACTGAATCTTGATAATGGATTAATCTTGATCTCGTCAATAAAATACAACCCTGAAAATTAGTCATTTTGTCATTACGAAGGCCAAACGTAAACGTTAACCTCAAAACAATTTCGGCTAAAATTAAGCATTAATCAATCAACAAAATTCGGTTAACACTTTGCATTGATTTAATAGCAAAAAACCAAATATTTTCGCCTAAAGAGTATAATAAGTCCAACAAGAGTTTTAGCCCTATTTGTTTTTAGTGAAATTCAGCCCCTCGTGAAAATCCAATAGAAGCCCAACACAAATCATTGTTTTTAACCTTAAAAAAAATCTACTGCTCCGCATATACTCCTACAACCCTAATTATAATACCTTAAAATTACCTCACTCTAAAATACGCAGTCGCATACTTACCCTCTCACCTAAAACAAGATCTAAACATTTCATCCCATTCATTGTTTGCAAATCCGAACACAAAACACAACATACAAATCATAACCCTTCTTTTGTTATTTTTCTGCTACGCACGAACCAAAGCAAACACGAATACCCTTTAATTCTTTATGTATTCAACCCCACGAACTAAAAACACCACAGCGAAACCATAAAGACAATGACTTGATGAAGTGGGTTTCAAACCCAGGTAGGTATACTTTGTTATTATTCTGTAAACGAAACAAAGGTAGGATAGGAACACGTTTGTTCTTGTTCTTTCTTCATAGGTTTCGAATATTTAAAAGAAGCTTTATGCTTTCTAGATCGATGATGGTTGTTCAAGCTTGTTGAATCTTTTAAAGATTTGTAAACAAGTGATGTAACACCCCCAAAATTTGGTACAGCGGAAGACTATTCAAGCTTTCGGGGTGCTACGGGGATTGGTATCCAACACAAGTCATAATAGAACGAGATAAAGTAAACATGAATAAAAACACATCCAAACGGGGTTTTAAAGTTTACATTCATCCCAGGTTTACCAAAGTAAGGCCCAAAAGAAATAGAAGTAGGTCCCCAAATACATATCAGAGTTATTAGAAAATAGATCCTTAAACCAGATTGCCGTACCAAGCCTTCCAAACGTGCATCTTCCATCAATCTTAATTACCTGAGAAAACGCGCTAAAAGTCAGCTTTCGCTGGTGAGATCATAGGTTTAAATTCAAAATCAAATCAAGTGGACATATACGCAAAACGCTTGCTAGCTAGACTAGGCCTCAAAACAAACCTGCGGATAACCTCCGCTCCATCATAATCACACGGATAACCTTCGTACCATCATAACCCTATAGGTGCACACTATAGTCTAACCAAAAATCCTCAAATAAGCCATTCTCATCATCTAACCTTTTTTTTAGTTCACACGCGATGGTTCACTATGTGACTAGGGTTGATGTAATTCATCTAACCAAATCTAGTTCACACGCGATGGTTCACTATGTGACTAAGGTTGATGTAACGTCCAATATCATCTAACCATATCTAGTCCACACGCGATAATTCACTATGTGGCTAGGGTTGATGTTACCTACCTAGTTCTATAAGCATAGCAAATTTTAAATAAAAAGCGATAATAGTCCACATAAAACAATTTGCACGTTTCTCACCCCAAGCATTGAAAACAAAGTTCAAGAGTAAGAGTGGGGCTATGACTCACCTCAGGTCCAGCAAACAGCATAAGAATCAACAGAAACAAGAAGGTATCAATTATCATGCAACGGCGACTACTGACTCGGCACTACCTAATAATATCAATACGCTTCAGTAAAATTCTCAAATAAATATTTCTCAAATCCTGAACATATTCCATTTCCGTTTTCAAAATTCTTTCTCAATTCGTTTTAGTGTTTGGTATCCATGTGTGTGTGTGGTGTCGACTCAACAAGACTCAAGTGAACTCACACTTCCAAAGAATTCCATCAAATAAAACCACAACAATCTACTTGACAAGCTCTTAGAGCCTACTAAGTCGTCAAATCATATTGTCAAAGCTTATCGAACTAGTCACCTCAATAAACTCTACAATGTATCCATCTCACTTATTCCTCCAAAACTACATTACCACCTAAGGGGTCGTAAGATATGCCATCCATTATTAAATCTTCCCGACATACCTAACGAGTTCTCATTAGATTTGTTAATTATGTAAACTAGACGTATTAATGTCAAATATCCGTGACTCGCAATAAATAACACAATGTTTAGCATCAGGGAAAATTCCTAGTTTTGTGTGAACTCAAAACTTATGATAACCCTTCGTTAAACAAGGTTTATAAAAGAATCCATTACATTTTATTTGACAGTATTACCTTTCCAAAAATAAAGTTTTCATTAAATATTAATTCACTTTCATATGTTAATTAATATTTAACGTCCACCTTTTTATTATTTACTTATTACTTATGAACATATATACATATAAGTTTTGTTGTCAAATTGAGTTATTATTCATTTCGAGCTCACGAGTCCAAGTCATCACTCTCGGACTATCTAACATCGTCTAAGTCCAAAAATTTTCAAAAATTAATGTTACGGCTTTGTCGGAGTCAACCGTGACTAGAAAGTCAAGATAACTCCGACTTTGCACAAAGTTCACAAGCTATAACCATTTCAATAGAAACCAATCCGGCCGAAACTAATCCCACGGCTCCATAATCTTATAACCAAATCCATCGAGTCCTTTAGGAGGGTCTCGGCTAATTCACCATCACAACAACGATAATTTACCCATTAAAATCACAATTATAATCCAGTTCCTAGCTTCCTTCTCAGCTCCAAACAAAAGTTACCAATAAACCACAAGATTGAACAACATCATGTATACCATGAGCTTAGGCTCACGGTGTGAACCCACTCGACACAGCCAAGACAACAACAAGAATAAACATCCTGATCCTAGACCATACTCCATTTCCATTCGGTCCAACAAAAGTGACTTCAAATCCGAACCAAAGGCAACCAACAACAAGAAAGACAAAATAAAAACATCCCAAATGCCGTGAGCTTAAGCTCACGGTGGCATCAACTTGACACCCAACACACCTTAGATACCAAAACTTATTTTTATTAGATCAAAAACTTTAAACCCAGTTTATTCGAACCCGAAATAACAACAAAATCATGAGTTGACTCATAACCGAATCAAACCCACAAGTAAAAACGCGTTTCTTACCGTCTCTTTAATAGATCTACACGTTTAAGATGTCACGAGTGGTGGTTGTGGTTTTCAGTGGCGGGGTAGCAAACAGAGGGTGTTGGAGATCTTTTTAGGGCGCGTGTTGTATAGTAGAAGATACAGGAGATGATGGTGGTTAGTTTGGTGGTGGAGGTGAGGTAGTAGCGGTGGTGGTGACGGTGGTGGCGTGGATTACAGCCGGCGGCTGTGAGAGAAAAGAGAAAGAGATGGAGAAGAGAAAGAAAAAAAAGAAGATGTATTATGTGAAAGGAAAGGGTTAGGGTTAGGGTAATATACCCGAAATTTGCAAACATGCCCCTCATTTTTATATATTTTCAAAATAGGTGTTAAGACAAGGACTCTCGGTGTAATATGTATAGACCCTCCCGTAACATATATATTAACTCGCGGAAAAATATTAAACGTTGTCAATATAAGTTTTAATCACCACCGATCACTTCAAATACGCTTTTTCATGAAATTTGATAATAAACATGTCGATAAAATAAAACGTAACCGTTTCTTATTAAATCCCGACTTTTACTTTCCGGGTTCATTTTTAGATCTCAAAAGTTCTTAACACTCGATTAAAGATACGTCATCATCTTCAAATAGATTTTCCACCAAACGTAATGATAATTACGTCTCTATTTATTTTGCGTAACAAAACTTTATATATTACGTATTATTAGGTTCCTAGTGCCAGAGTCGAAGTAGTGCCTAACTTAACGCCATATAAATGGTCTAGCGACAAATATTCCACAAAATGAATCAACAATTCTCATAATCTTTGAAAACTGTTTCAATAAAATTAACGATTCGTTTTAAATTATAAACCGTAGTTCAAATCAGGTTCTCAAATTTACCAGTTGTCACATCCTCTCAGCCTCAGAAGAAACCTGTCCCGGGTTTCACTTAAAGTCACCCATCAAGATCGAATAAGGATAGAAATAGATTCACTGAATTTCATCCTCACATTCACAACGTGAGTGGAGGGCTATCTCGAAATTTTCAACAAGCTCAAACACAACGATATGACTTGGCTTAGATCGCCAGATTTTTCACGAATAAGATTTCAACGAGCTCCTCAAAGGAGGTTGACGTTCGTCATCATGGAACAGAAAATCTTCAGATTCGCAGTGGCAATCTCTGCCGAAAGCGTCTTTCCAGATTATTCTTCACGACTCTTGCGGGCTTTGCCAAGTCCCGATGCAAGAACGAGTGTCACAAATTCAAATTCTAACGAGAATTCTTAAGCGAAACAGAATAGCAGAGATTAAATTTCTCACGTTTACTCATCGTATTCCACCATCTCCAGGTGATACCTTAATAATCCTCTTTCTCTACCTTTCGGTTCTTAATATTCATTTCAACGTTCTCACGAATGAAAGTCAATATAGCGAATATGTTGTCTTCAATTCCGGTTCAGCGAGATTTATGTCGACACATTCGACTATAACGAGTCCTGAACGGTATAATCTTGACACCAGGTCGGTTTCCTTAACTTAGGAAAGTTTGGGGAGAGGCGGATGTCTCTCCCAGCCTCCTTTCAAAGTTACTAATGACAGCTCAAAGCTTTATTCTCGACGTACGAACGATTCTCTTAACCTGACCATCTGATTGGGGAGGTTACGTAACACTCCTATTACCACTCTTCCACATGGTCATCTTGTAGAGATTTCCAGAAATTCAACATAAACGACAGTCTTCGCAAGACGTGATAGAAATCGGCACTCTATGCCGGGAAGTCAACTTTTCTCCTTGATAATCTCAGCGTATTAATCGTAGTCCACTATCGAGTAACCTATTTCAATGGAATAAGCCTTCCCCATCTTCGAGCAAAATCATCGAAACCTTAAACTACGCAACAACTTGATTTTGGCTAAATCTCGCAACTCATCAAACAAGAACTGTCACGAGATTAGACCGTGTATCAAGTTGTTGAGAAAAAGAATTTAACGTCTTTGATGATTTGGCTCAATTTAGGAATTGCTCAAAACAACCGAATAGGTACCTACAGCTAAAAGTCAGTGTTCATCAGGCGGTTTTAATGTGTGTACTTCTTGCTCGACTAACAGTGTCGGCAATAACGTCTTCTTTTTCCCAGATACTAGCAAATTTGCAGTCGCATTCACCAGGTAGTTCTACCTTGCGAGTCTACCTTAACGGTCCGCTCTTTCAGCTTTAAAACGTATCGTAACCACATGGTTAGTGTATATCATACACTTCGCGCGATACCGGTGTTGTTTTCCCCGGATTCTGGGTGCAATTACTACTGCATCCGGTGTTAACTCAGGAGTGGTGTAGCTCCTCTCGCATGTCTCGAGTTGACGAGAGGCGTGAGCTACTTTCTTCTTTACTCATATCAAAAAATTTCACCAATCTTTTATACGATGTAACACTATACGCAACAACACCTACGCTATCTTTTGATACAGCTAGGTTAGGTGTACTATACCGCACCTACTTCCAAAATCACAATGCTTCTTCTTCGTCTTCCCTTTAGTTACCCTTTTCCTACCTCAGTAGGAATGGTACGAACAACTCAATTCTTAACAGGCTACATTTCAACATNTTTTATACGATGTAACACTATACGCAACAACACCTACGCTATCTTTTGATACAGCTAGGTTAGGTGTACTATACCGCACCTACTTCCAAAATCACAATGCTTCTTCTTCGTCTTCCCTTTAGTTACCCTTTTCCTACCTCAGTAGGAATGGTACGAACAACTCAATTCTTAACAGGCTACATTTCAACATAATCCAGGCAAACACGAATCACATGACTAGGAAGTCGAATGGTCAAATTTTTAAACTTCGTTCTCCAAGAAGTTTGTCTATAGTTGTCCCTTGACTTAAAGGTTATCCCAGGCGTCCTTTGGGGTTTATCCCTACTCCTCGAGTAGTTTAGTCTACTATCATTGGGTACTACCACCACTCGACCACTAAAGGTTCACATACACTATGAGGGCGTATGAGGTACTGGTTAACCGACAGGCCTAACCAGAGGTTTCATAAGTCACAACAACGTAAACACAGACTTCGGGATTCTCCTTTCCCGGATCATTGCTGGTGATGGTATTCCGATCATGGATCAATTCCTCAACTAGTCGTTCGAACCTTAAAGCTGATCAAGAGGTTCAGTTTTCTGTACAGGGCGTCGGTTCTTCACCGTGGTCGGCTCATCATCACATTCAAGTCCAAGTAGTTTGAATCTTAACCAGAAGAGGTATAAACGCAATGGGTACAAGTTTTTCATTAGTTCTTCTGTCTCAAAGCAAGTGTACATCCGTTCCCACTAACAATCGACTAGTCTCAAGTGTATACTTACTTGCTAACGCATCGGATAGCATCACGTAGAATGGCATTGATTGCTACTTGCAATCGATTTGTCGATTCGGTGTCTTCTCTAGTATCCATCGCAAGAATAGGGTTATGAACCAAGTATAGTCCGTCGTAGCGTTTGAAATGCTTGTTACAAGCAACCATGCCTCTTATCCGTAAACGAAGTCACAAATTATCCGGTTGCTGTTCAACTCAAAGTTTCGTACAATCATCGGCGAAGATTCTTGAGTAACGGAGTAGGTAGAGTAGCGTGGAACGCTATGCGAAGGAGTCGTTCCTCGATAGTAGGTGGCGTACCGTATCTTCTTCGGATCGAACTACAATGTCAGTTAGGTCGAAATACATAGAATGGAAAAGAGAGGTAGAATCAATTCAAAACGCGAGATTTCAGGCATAAGATGAGAAACTTAATTCTCGGTAGAGGTTTAAGCAACTATCCCAGCATAACATGATTCCTACCTGAATTATACATAGGTGGCCAGTCTTTGTATAATTGAGGTCCAATGATGTCATGCTGAGTTTAGTTACAAGAACGAGTGATCAACTCTTTCTGGTTTGAGAACCGTATTCAAGTTGATGATAGCAGCTGATATGAGGTAATGATATAAACAGTCACGGTAGATGAAGTAAAGCATTAGATACTAGCAAGGATGAATAAGAAACGATCATAGAAAAGATAACGGATAGATAAGGGTCTCCAACTCGTACGATTCTTGCAGGCATATCACGAGGGTCTCAGAACATAGAAACTTAAGAAATTCTACTTGTCGTCATTCTTAGGACAGTCCTTCCTTGACATCACCTCTTACTCCAGGTATCCTCTTACTTCTCGATTTTTCCTTTAGCTCTACAACTCCCTCGTTTGTATGGTTTCCAATACTCATTCACGTAATGTTCCTTCTTTCTCCGTTTAACACTTGCGACACTAGCCTTCCATTCTGACGCAAAGGTTATCTGAACCAATGCATGAGTCTTAGATCTATGGTCTCTAGCTAAGTGTCCAAACTACAACACTCACGACACATCTCAGCACACCAACCAAAGTAGTGGGGCTTATAACGGTCGTACTTAGGTTAATTCTCAGTGAATCTCAGATTTTCTCCAGCTTTGATGGCATAAGCCTCAACGACCTCTTGTCGTTGTATGGTTTTTCTCTTACCTTTCGCAAAATCTTCCCATTTCCTCTTGTTATTCGCTATCTTAGCGATATCATCACCAACTAATGAGTTCATACCAGCCCGTGCCTGCTTTATGGTTTTGTATGGGCTAGTTTTCTAGCCGAGATTACATTGTCTCGGTTTGGTTAAGACAACCCCTCAACGTGAGGCTCGATCTCCCAAGCCTCACCCCTTACCACTTCAGGGCACTATTGGGATAACTTAATGAAACGATGAGTGTAGGTTCGTAGCTCAGTACCCTTCATCTCGTGCTTTCAGAACTCGACTTCCCATTCCTTGAGTGGTTTTCCCACTACCTCTTTTTATCAACCACTTCCTTAGTCGTGTCTCGTCCCATTAGATATTCAAAGTACTACGAAGTGTAGCTGGTCACGAGTCAATCGCGTCATCCTCCTTAGATGAGGGCATTCCATCCATGTGGTGTTCGCTATCTTATACGCTTCGATATGAGCTATCTCAAGTCACTGTAGTGACAACTTTTGAAAGTTACAAGCTCAGTTTGGTATGTCGCTGCCTTTCGCCTCATAACTCCATACTTCAATCTCTTATTGTTCTCATTTTACCACAAATGAGTAATTTCTAAACAATATCGCCTTAAATTCTCCTCAAAATATAGAATCTGTCACCTTGATGCTCCTATCAAGTGAACAAAGCATCCTTCGCCTTGGATTTCTTCTTTCTCAATGCATCAGGACAACAACCTCCTCGGTCTCACCATTCCAATAGACATACAACTTCGTAACTCCTCATACGTTCCCTTACAGGCATCGCTTTGGGTCTTGGAGTCTCGGCAGAGGTGGATGAGCGACTTGTACCAGTTTGTCTCTCGGTCACACGTTTGGTCACCTAACTGCTCAATACTGCTCAATTCACCTTAACATGTTTTGGCGAGACCTGGTTGTTTGTAGTTTAGCTCATAATGACTAGAGGTTGTCCACGACGTCCTGTGCTAATAGCTGCAACAAGTCGTGCCTGCGTGGTCCTACTAAGTCTCGTTTCGGGGCTATTAATCTGTCCCAACAACCATCAACGAACTATACAATTCAGATATCGGGGTAACTTCGCATAAAAACTTTGCTCCTCGTCGTTAAAGGAATGAACTTCAAACACGATATCAAGAATACTATCCCACTCAACGATTGTAGGTTCCCGCTCCACCTAGTAAACAGGTGTTTGGATTCATCGCACATAAGGATTTGGAACGAGGTTCCGCAAGTTCAATATGAGACTAATGAATAGTCACCGAGGTTATAATGATAAACAACACAACTAATGCGTAAGCGAAACTTCCAATTAAGCACGATCATTCAATGTCGATACATGATCCTCCAAATTTCATCAACGGCGAATCGAAGCGGCGTTAGATGATGACGGTAGCTATTGAAAGAATCTAGGTTATCTAACCGATAACCTTTCGGTTTAGAATTCGCAACAATCACATCCATAACTATTCACACTCTTGGCGTAAAAATTTTTAAGATGGTTTCTTAGACGACGCTAGATGGCGTTTCGGAACAACAGGACGAATGTCCGATCTCAGCATTAACTAATAACGAATATGATGGAAACATATGGATATGTTACCGCTTTAGAATCGAATAGTGAGGACTGGATAGGGAGGAGACACAGTCTATGACAACGGTATATAATTATCATATTCAGGATATCCCACACAATTCACGAGTCATAAGGGTGGGTCATACGCTAATAAATTTCC
>LBNU01022790.1:0-10781 GCA_014162995.1 Artemisia annua
TGCAAATCGTCCTTAAGTTTGGTAAATTGCACGTTTTCGTCCCTGATTTTTGAAAGTGCAAGGATGTCCCTGGGAACTTTTTGGGCAAAATTCGGTCCCTTGGGCCTTACTCAAAGCTCAAAATACCTTATCTCTATATTACTTTTCAGTTTCTTACACAAATGGTCCCTGTGTTTCGCCAGGTTTTGCAGAATTTATAGCCTATTTTTTTTTTAATTATTTTATTTGCTTTAATATTAAGTATTATTTTTTATACGTTTTCGTCCGTTTTTTAACGTTTTGTCCAATTTTTCTTTCGTTTTTCTGTCGTTATTACTCACGTTTTTTTATTTTCACGTTTTTGTCCGTTTTCATTACGTTTTTTCCGTTCTCATACGTTTTTGGTCGTTCTTCTTACGTTTTTTTCCGTTTTTCTCACTTTCTTCCCGTTTTCATGTTTTTTTCCTCTTTCCTTCTTTCTTACGTTTTCATTCGTTTTGTCCGTTTTTCTTACGTTTTTTTTGTTTTACTTACGTTTTCATCCATTTTTATACATTTTCGTCCGTTTTTCTTATGTTTTTTTCATTTGCATACGTTTTTTTTGTTTTTATACGTTTTCGCCCGTTTTCTTACGTTATCACCAATTTTTATATATTTTCGTCCGTATTTCTTACATTTTTTTCATTTTCAAACGTTTTTGTCCGTTTTTTTACGTTTTCGCCCGTTTTCATCAAATTTTATACATTTTCGTCCGTTTTTCTTTAGTTTTTGTTTGTTTTAACCATTTTTGTCTGTTTTCTTACCTTTTCTTTCATTTTTTTCGTCTTCATAAGTTTTTGTTCATTTTTATATGTTTCTTACATTTTTTTCGGTTAAGAAAACAGGCGAAAACATAAAAAAAACAGACAAAAATGATTAAAAACAAACAAAAACGTAAGAAAAAATGACGAAAATGTATAAAAATGGATGAAAACATAAGAAAATGACGGAAAACGTATACAAACAGACAAAAACATATAAAAATGAAAAAAAACATAAGAATAACGGACAAAAACGTATAAAAACGGATGAAAACGTAAGAAAACGGGCGAAAAAGTATAAAAAATGGACGAAAACGTATAAAAACGGACAAAAACGTATGAAAACAGAAAAAATGTTAGAAAACGGACAAAAACGTAAGAAAAACGGACAAAAACGTATAAAAAAGGAAAAAACGTACGAAAACAGACAAAAATGCTTGAAAACGGAAAAACGTGAGCAAAACGTAAGAAAAACGTAAGAATGACGGACAAAAACGTATGAGAACGGAAAAAACTTAAGAAAAACGGACAAAAACGTAAGAATGACGGACAAAAACGTATGAGAACGAACAAAACGTAAGAAAAACAGACAAAAACATATGAAAACGGACAAAACGTAAGAAAAAAGGGCAAAAACGTAAAAAAAAGAACAGACGAAAACGTATAAAAAATAATACTAATATTAATAGTTATATAAATAAATTAAAAAAAATAGGACCAAATCTGCAAAACCTAGCGAAACACAGGGACCATTTGTGTAAGAAACTGAAAAGTAATATAGAGACGAGGGTAGTTTAGTCATTTGATGTAGGCCAGGGACGAATTTTGCCGCAAAAGTTTCCCACAGGGACGATCCTTGCACTTTCCAAACATAGGGGACGAAACATGCAATTTGGCTAAACTTTAGGGACGATTTTTGCAATTCTCTCTTCTTTTTCATATGTCCTACTTTAATTGTTAATGCGTATATTGTCTTAGGGCCTGTTTGGTATGAGGGTATTAGTGGTTGTAAAATGAAAGAAATTTTAAAACCTTTGTTTGATAAATTTTTTATTTCAAAACAATGGGAATTGAATCATTGAAGTGATACCAAGCTCAAGTGGTAGGTATCACTTAAATGATACAACTTTTTTGAGTGGTCCCCACGTCTAAATCAATATGAGCCACAAATAATAGTAATTTTTATTTTTTAATATTTTTTCTCCCTCTTTTATTTATAATAAATAATAGTTTAAAATATAATATTAATTTATAAATTATATGTACTACATATTTTCTCTCTCTTCATTTTCTTTCAAACATTTCCCAAATCCGAATCCTATTCCAATCTCACTTACGAACCAAACGCACCCTTAATTCCCGTTTAGTTCGTAGATGGGTATAAATTAGGATTAGGATTTAGGGCCCGTTTGGTTGATAGGTTATGGATTTAAATTTGGGGTTGATGGCCAAATTTGTTGTTTGGTTTATAAACGTGGGTCTCAATATTAGATTTGAGTCCCAAATATTTGCCTTCTACAAATTCCTATCACTTAAGTGGGTTTTCTTAAATTTAACTTGAATTGTGGGTCTCATCTTTTTCATCTCTCTTGTCTCTCCTCTCTCTAAACTTAAAATTATTAATATTAAAAAGAAATTTATATATTAACCTATTAAACAATTATTTAACATTTAAAATATATATTTTATCTCTCCTACATTAAATACAAATCCAAATTCAAATCCAAATCCAAATCTAAATACAAATCCAAATCTAAATCCTAAACCCATCTACAAACCAAACGGGCCCTTAGATTTAAATTTTGTTTAGGATTTTGATTTAGATTTGATATAAGAAAGAGAAAATGTAAAATGTTGTTTGAATTATAAATAAATATGAATAACTTTTTGACCATTAATATTATTTTAGAATTAAAAAATAATTTTTCTAAAAGATGGTCCACAAATATTTAATGAGATGCATTTAAAAAATGAGGAATGCTACATCCACATAAATAATTCACAAAAAGAATTCACACGCTGATGTGGCAGGAGTTGATTGGTCTAATCATAGAGAAGAGAGAGAAGGTATACCAAAATAAACCAATTAACATCTGTCACATCAGCGTGTGAATTCTTTTTGTGGATTATTTATGTGAATGTAGCATTCCTCATAAAAAATAATATTTTTAAAAGATGGCCCACCAATTTTTAATGAGATACAACCTCTTTTTCTCAAAAGACACCTATATACATATCTTTTCTCAAAGCCCACGAATGACGGTGTGAGGGTGAATTCTAAGGGTACTGGCAATGGTACGGCATCATCTTCGGTTTGCAGCCATGCCGAGCGGCAACACCGTCGCCACTGCTGCGGCATGGCTGCGGTTTGCTTCCTTGCGGTGAATTTTGCCGAGCCGGTATGGAGGAATGTATGTAGGAATATGACCGTTGTCCCATTAAATGAATTAACAATTAGTTGAGGTATGGTGAATCATGGTTGCCACTAAAAAAGTATGGTGAGGTATGGTTGAGGTATAAGATGAGGTGGAATGATATTATTGGTTGGTGGTGAGGTATGGAGTTTTGGTTGAATCATGATTGCCACCACCCTAAGCCAAGTTTATCAACCACACAATTGTTTTTTCCCTTCACTCCATTCCATGCATCCAAAGACCACAAACCAAACGGGCCTTTAAACTATGAGTAATTTTAATTGCTTATAATACCCTTTAAACTTAAATGCTTAAATGACAAGTTTTAATATTTTACTCTTCGTTTCAAAATCAGTTTAAGACGCATGGTTGTTTTATCAATACTAATCTCTACTAGTTTTAAAATGTCAACCTTTTAAATGACAAGTTTTAATATTAGTCAATTTTTACGTGTTCATCAATTTAAAAGAAAATACACGGTTATTATATTTATACTACATATAAAAACCGAATAATTTTCTAAACTTAAAATACTTTAAAATTAAGTAATGTGTTATNAGAGAGATTAATATCACACTCACGAGATTTTTACTTGAAAAATGAAAAAAAAGGGTTGTATACTGCCAAAACATTGAGCCGTTTTTGTTCGTTATCATCTCGTTCATTATATACAAATCCGGGGTCACCGGCCAATGTATATGTCTTAGGGAGAAACATAAGAAACATATCAAAACGTAAAAAAATGGACGAAAACGTAAAAAGATTGATAAAACGTAAATAAACGACGAGAAACTAATAGAATGAACCGTTAAAGTAAAGAACGGCGAGAAACGTTAGAAAAATTGAGAAAAACGTAAAAGATTTGACAACGGTGCAAATATTAAGAGAGACTACGGTGCAAAAATGAGGTACTTTTTTTAAAAATGAGGATACGGTGCAAAAAAATATTAACGGAGGACTAACAGTGCAAATAACTTAACAGATAAACTACGGACCATTCCAATTGGGATAAATGTGTGAACAAGTTTTTAAAAAATAGGTATCTCTGGTGTAATTTAAATGAAATAGGGACTAAACATGAAATCTGTGTAAACCACAAGGACGCGATCCCGTTTGTAAATTTTTTCTAAAACTTATATAGAGCCCAAAAAAAACATTTAAATAAGCCAATTAAAAAAAAAAAAAAAAAAAAAAAAAAAAAAAAAAAAAAACAAACTGATGAGTATAAGCCAAACCAATTAAACTGATATGCCGGGTATATAAACTGTGAACAATGACCCCTATATTTTCGTTAATAAGCTTCAATTAGCTATTCGTTTTGTGGTGTATATTTTGCTGCTTGTCGTTTTTGTTTTGATATGATTGTGTTTTAAATTCCATATTAATAACAACATTATAAATGAACATTATTTTTAACAACAAAAGCTTTTTGTACTATTTACATAGAGTTTACATTTTTACTTGAATTTTCAAGAAAAAGAAAAGTTGAACTACATATATGGCATTGAGAATTGTTCTTTATGGATCCAAAATTCTTTTTACAACCAATGAACCAATCACAGTATTTTACTTTTCTAAAAAAAAAAAAAAAAAAAAAAAAAAAAAAAAAAAAACCTTTCATCATTTTCATAAAAATTAAATATCTTACAAACCGTTAATCCTTACGCGAAAAGAGTGTTATTATCACGATGAGAATTAAATTATCTTTATATAAAGGGGCACTTCTATATACCTTCGATAAACTTTTTTTTATACTTTTTTAAACGTAAATGTTGAAATTTACGTTTGGAAAAAATCACATGTGATTTGTTATTTTAAAATTACATATGATTTGTAAAATCACACGTGATTACTAACATACAAGTCACAAATGATTTTATCAGTCGCAAATTTTAACACTAAAACAAAATTCGAAAAAGAAAAAAAAAATCCTGCAAAGTATATCAAAGTGCCCGTCTACCGAAAGATAAAAAAAATTCTCGTTGCGATGATGTATTTTTTTGTCACTTAACGATTTACTGTTTGCAAGATATTTTATTTTTAGTAAAAAGTGAAATGTTTTTTTTAATTTTAATGAAAAAATGAATGACTAATATTGATTTATTGAATTTATAAAGGATATGAGATACATAATGATGTCAACTCACTCATATGACACTGTCTATATATGGTGATTATCATTTTTGACTAACCAGAAAGTAATGAATGTTTAATGTCTTACTTTGATAATATTTTTGTTTTCGACCTTCGAATTTATATGTTCACAGTGATTAAAAAGGTTTCATAATATTTTGTAAGATCTTTTAAGATCTTGGCAAAAGTTCAATATATATCTCATTTTGTCATAAATCTAATTAAACAATCTTGGCCATTCATTTTTTTTATCAAAACAAAAAAATAATAATAATCTTTCACTTTTTTAAAAAAAAAAAAATATTTCGCAAACCGCTAATTGTTACGCGAAAATAATCATACTATCACGACGAGAATTAAATTATCTTTCTATAGATATGCACTTCTATATACTTTCAATGATTTTCTTTTTTCAAAATTTATGCCCAGAAAAATCACATGTGATTTTTACATCACATGTGATTTTTACATCACATGTGATTTTTCTGTGCGAAATTTTTGAAAAAAAAAAAATTCGTCGAAAGTATAGAGAAGTGCATATCTATAGATATATAATTTAATTCTCGTGTCAATGCTGTATTTTTTGTAGCTTGAAGATTTACCGTTTGCAAGATATATTGTTTTTTTTAATGTGAAAAATAATTTTTTATTAATTTTGATAAAAAAAAAAAACTGAATAGCTAAGATTGATTTATTAAATATATGCCAAATATGAGATTTATATTGATCTCGACTCTTTCACGAATACTATACAGAGAAAAGTTCAAATGTTTACTCTTATTTTGGTATTTACCAAGGGACAAATCTCCACCATTCATCTAGTTTGATCTAATGATGGGGAATAATGTAACACCTCCAACTCAGATAATGGCAGCGAAACTGAGTTTGGGGTGCTACGCGAGAGGTAAGACAATCACATCCATAGAAAACGACCTCATAACGGGACGTTTTAGCAAAAACATATCATTCGAATATAATATAAAATATTTAGAGTTCCAAAGACTCTAAAACCTAAGTAGCTGCGAAAATAAAACATAGTTTGCAGCGGAAAACAAGACATAGTTTACAAGGTTTTTCGAATGATACGATAGTGAAAATAGTAAAGATAAATAAGTAAGCCAGAGATAGCCATCCAACAGTCCTCAGCCACTCCTTGTGCCCAACAGTTTGCAATCATTTAGCTAGTTACCTGAGATAAAACATGCCAAAAAATCAACACAAAGGTTGAGTGTAATCCACAGGTTTATAAATAAGTATTTGAGCACAAGATTTTAAGTCTGGAAGATATGAACAACAAATGCATACTCATATAAAATAGTTTAGTTTCAATGGCGTTTGAAATAATAAAAGTTAAGTCTCGTGTGGATACGAGAAAATAATAAAAGTTAAGTCTCATGTGGATACGAGAAAGTAAAAAGGTAAAAGTAGGCGAATACGAACGAACACACAAGGAAAGATAAATGGAATGAGAGAAGAAATAATAACACCAAAAAGAATATGAAACAAGAAAACAAAAGACACAAAAGACACATCAATAGGTAGTTTCGGTATTTACCCAATTTCCCAAATAACGTTGAAAAGTGTAAATGTTGAAAAGGTTTTTAGGATATAAATATTTAAGTTATAAAAGACGTTTTTTCGAAAATTGGACATGACTCGTCCGTTTATAAGACATTTCCAAGTCATAGCGACTTTTGAATAATATAAGTTATCGTCAAGTTTTGCAAGTTATAATATATAATTGGACATTATCATTTGCGTAAATATTAGTTGTTAAGCTTTATCGACCATTTTGTATTAGTTCGGGTCCAGATATGCTAAACTCTTTCGAGTCTGCCATATGCTTCCGTCTCAAGTACCAAAAGGTCCATAATTGTCCGTTCAACTAATACCGTAAATCTAATATCGTCCGATCATTGTCCAAGCAAAGGTAATATCAAATATCCAAGCTCATGTCACATATAAATCCCATAAATCCAAGTTATATCTGAAACACCATATTGGTAACCAACGACAATATAAATAAACAATTAAACGGCTAAACTAATAATCACGACTCGACATCAAATAAATAAATAAAATAAATAACGAATAAACATCGCCGTGACTCTCTTGAGTCACGGCTCGGCTAACTCAAGCCTACGGGGCTCTCGGCCTAACCAATCCAAGGCTAAACAACAAACATCACTACATCAAAACTAATCCTAACAATAAACCAAACACAAATCCATATCCAAATTCACACCGAACCACAAACAAATCCAACTCAACCGAATCAAACCTGACACCAATCCAATATCCGAATCCTAACCTAATCGGACACAAACAATCCAAACACAAATCCAAACATAACCTCCAAATCCGATCCGCAATCCACACAACTCCAATCCAAACCTAACCTAGCCCTTGCCTCGCCATGACTCACCCTTGACTTTGCTCCACTCGGCTGTCGAGACAAAAAATAACAAAACCCGAATCCAAATTGAGCTATAACAACAAGAAAAATATAGAAAAAGAAAAGGAAACAAATAAAAGCTATCAACTCACCCCGAGTCAACCAAGTTGACTCGGTGAGTCACTGAGTTTGACCGGGTCAACGCCCGAGTCGCGGTCAAAACGAGATCCACACGAGTTATATCAAGTTTCCAAAAGGCTTTATAAAAAGAAATATATTTAAAATCGGTTTTAATAAAAATATATGAATTCGGGTTTCAAAAATGTTTAAACAAAAAGGGGTAGGGGCGCGTGAAGGGTTTACCGAGAAGAAAAACGGAGATGGGGAGGGCTGTGGTGGTGAGGTAGTGGTGGTGGGTGGCGCGTGGGTGATGTTGCGGTGGGAGCCGAGAGCTCAAATGCTCCAGAAAAGAAAATGGTAAGCCGATCTATCGATTCGGCTAAGAAAAATGTTTGCCGAAAAATTTTCTGGCACGGTGGTCACCGAAAGTTGGCCGGTCGATGGTGTCGCCAATGAGTCAAGAGAGAGAAAGAGGGATTAGTGAGTGTATGTGTGTAAAACCCCCAAAAATGGGTCGCAGCGGAAGATAAAGTCAATGGGGTGCTACTAACTTGGTATCACAACACAAAGTATAGAGAACGGATTTACCTTTTTCGTTTTAAACAAAATTTTCATTAAAAGATTTAAATAATTGAAAACATCATTCGAGTGCGGAAATACAAGCCCATAAAAGAATTTATGCGGTCCCAGATACATCAGAGTAGTCTATGACCATGCCATGCCATGCCCTGCCAAAGCCTCCTACAGTAAGTTATCGCTTTAAACCTGAAAATACATGCTAAAAATATCAACACGAGGTTGGTGAGTTCATAGGTTTATATAAATAGTAATTCAGTGTAAAAGAAATGTGGACCACAAGGTTTTCGCCTGTGAAAAATCGTTCACATACAAATCAAATTCAGTACTTGATGAGACGAAAAGTGTTAAGCTTTTAGGGGGTCATTTAAGCCCTAATTCGTATAAATGTGATCAAATATTGCCCTAAATCGTTCCTTTTGTCATTTTAGGTACTATTGAGAGGAATTCTGGAAAACATGCATATTCGGACGTTTTTGGAGTATAAAAGTGAAGAAAACGACAAAGTCTCAAAGAAGCTGGAAATTACAACCTGACGGCGTCAGGAGTCACAAGGTGACGCCGTCAGCAGGGATGACAAAAGAGTGGAATTCAATTATCAAATGACGGGCCAGAAAGATTTCAAGAATTTACACCTGACGCCGTCAGGTGTTAGAAGATGTAGGCCGTCACGTGTTAAGTTAAAGAGAGACGGCCCAGAGAGTTTTCAAGCTGACGACTGTCCCATATGGATTAGCCCCCCAACGAAACCCTAATGGCGGCGAGCGGGGCCTGACGGCCTAAAGGCCTATAAGATGACGGCACGAGACTCATATATATATATTTAAAATATTAATATGTGATTTGATGGGAGAGAATAATTTAGAAACATAAAGAGAATCTTCTGATAACTTTAATGGTCTCTCCACACCCTTAACCCTAGTTTGACTAATTCAAATAAAACATCTGTCACTAAGAAATTTGGAAAATCCAAAATATTAGAAAATAGTTCCGGACAGGCGTCAGCTTATAGGGACCTGACGCCGTCAGCTCGCACGCCCATTAGGGTTCTCGGATGGCCTAGAGCCATTTGGACAGTGGTCAGCTTGTAAACAAACTCTCTGGCCGTCTCTCTTTAACTAAATAATCACGGACGGTCCTACATCTTCTAAAACCTGACTGCGTCAGGTGTAGATTCTTGAAATCTTTCCTGCCCGTCATTTGATAATTGAATGCCACTCTTTTGGGCATCCCTTGCTGACGGCGTCACCTTGTGACTTCCTGACGCCGTCAGGTCATGTAATTTCCAGCTATCTTTAGAGACTTTGGTCGTTTTTCTTTCACTTTTATTTACTCCAAAACGTTCCGAATATGCATGTTTCCAGAATTCCTCTCCATATAGTACCTAAAAATGACAAAAGTGTAACGACTTATAGGGCAATATCTTGATCACATTTATATCTGAATTAGGCTTAAATGACCCCTAAAAGACTTAACACTTTTTCTCACTCACCAGTACTGAATTTGAACTTTGTATGTGAACGACTTTTTCAACAGGCGAAAACTTGTGGGACCACATTCCTTTACCACTTGAATTTCGTATCTTTATGGTTATAAACCCTATGAACTCCCAACCTCTGTGTGTCATATTTATAGCATGTATATTTCAGGGTTTTAAATGCGATAACTTAAACTGTAGGAGGCTTATGGCAGGGCATGTACATGCGGATGGTCATAATACCTCTATGTATCTGGACCGCCATAAATTTTCTTAATATGGGCTTGTATTTCCGCACTCGAATGATGTGGTCAATTATTTAAAATAACTATTTAATGAAAATTTTGTTTAAAACGAAAAAGGCTAGTCAATCCGTCGCTCTTATATCTTTAATTGTGTTTGGATACCAAGTTTAGACCCATTGACTTATATCGTTCCGCTGCGACCCTTTGTTGGGGTTTAACACACATACAGCTCACTAATCCCTCTTTTCCTCTCTCTTGACTCATTGGCGACACCATGTCGAATCCGCGTCTATAACATTTCGAGTGACCAACACGTGCCAGAAAAATTTTCGCAAAACACTTTTCTTAGCCCGAACTCGAACTAGATCGCTTTACCATTTTCTTTTCTTGGAAGCATTTGAGCTCTCGGCTCCCACCGCAAACATCACCCACGCGAACCCACCACCACTACCTCACCACCATCAGGCCCTCCCTCATCTACCGTTATTTCTTCTCGGGTAAACCCCTTCACGCGCCCAATACCCCTTTTTTTAAACATTTATTGAACCCGAATTCATATATTTTTATTAAAACCGATTATTAAATATATTTCTTTTATAAAGCCCTTTTGGAAACTTGATATAACTCGTAGTGGCCTTCGTT
>LBNU01022790.1:16455-33527 GCA_014162995.1 Artemisia annua
ATTTTGGGTTAGTTGACTAGCAACTAATTCCGCCCACTCTTCCAATACCGGAGATTTTAATCGCTTTCATAAAATATAAAAATACAAAAAGAATTCTTCCTCCACCTTAGACCTATTAGATTAGCTATTCTATCCTAACAACCTATTCCCTGTGAGAGAACGATCAATCTCCGTACTACCACTATCCTATACTACATCGTTCATGTACACTGCCTGGTGGGTTGTAAGGCCTCTTGAGATCCGTCGAGGAGGTAAAACCTTTGTTAAGGTCACAAAACCACGCATCAACTTGTCACTTGTCATAAATCAACCCTCTGTATGTAGACCAATGCTTAAATCAGTGAGTTCTTGTGAAAATCTCATTTTCCATATCTATAAGGGGTGTTTGGTTCAGGGGAATTCACTGAGTTCCAGTGAGTTTTGGTTGTTGTTTCTAGTTGTAACATGTTACTTTAGCTGTATTTAGGTCATTTTAGTCTTAAAATCTAGTGGTCCTTTGCTTGAAAGTCAAAATCTCTTGTTATGCTCTTTGACAGTTTCACTGTCAAGTTTTTAGTTCTAGTTTTTCATCAAATCAATTTAATAGTTGATAATTTAGCTTAATATAGTCTTAATATTGTCCATTTCATCCTCTTTAGTCATTAAATCAAGATCATAACCCATATTAGTCAACATTTCATCATTTGCTAAAAAGTCAAAATGTCAAAACTGGTAACATGAGCCATTTTGCATAATAATCTATAAGATTCAATATAGACTGGGATTGGTTACTTCTTGCTGTTTAATGCACTTTGGTTGTTTGTGAACCTAAATCAAAAGGAAAATCTAATTTTGAATCTCAATTGCTTATCCATTCTTAGCTTCAAAGTTGCCTGTTTGGGCTTTTGAGTGCCCTGCACCAAGAGATCAGTTTCGCCCCATCTCTTTCACAAGCTCTTTCTGAGTTTCTCAGTGGGTCTCACTTAGAGATGTTTAGCTCTTTGGCAAGCTAGTAGTACCAGCTTGTTGGCTCAGTACTTATTTTGAGCTTGGAAGCCCTTGCCCCTAGCTTAAAGTTGGCCTGCAAGTAGCTCCATAAGGCCTGTTTGGCTCAGTTGGACTTGGATTTGCTTATTTGTTATTTTCAGCTTATTCCTTTTACTTTTCTCTTTTCTTTGGCTAGTTGTACACTTATCTAATATATACTTAGCTTATTTTACTCTTGGTTTGCAGCTTATAGTTTATTAGAAGCTTTTTCAACTTGGAAATCCATTTGAGCTTGAATAAGCTCATCTGTTGAGCTAAAAAGCTCTTACAGAGCTTATCTCTGTGTTTCAAAAAGTCTTTCTTTATAAAAGTTGCTTAATATTGTTGGTATAATATATTTGTAAAGTTAAAATTAAAAAGAAAAAAAAAGAAAAGTTGCTAGGAGTGGGATTCGAACCCCTGACCTCCTGGTTCCTTAGGATAAAACCAAAGGGAACCCGTGCACCATCTTCACTACCTTGTACTTAGTGTTTATTGTTTTCCTTTTTATTTATATACTAGTACTTTTCCATTTAAGCTTATATAAGCTTATTAGCTTAATTCCTTGCTTATTTATAAGCACATGGGACTTTTTATAATTTTCCTAGGTTCCTGTTAGTGTTAAGTAATTGTAGAAAAAGTTTCATAATTTTAAAAATTAGTTTAGTATTTATAATAATTAAATCTAGTTTATTTAGTAATTAATTAATATTAATTAATTAAATAGTCTAAATAATAATTTTCTTTTTCCAATAATTTTCTTTTATCATTTGGATTCCAAAAATATAATTTTCACATCCGTGGGATTTATATTGGACAGAATTCACGTTTTATTTTGAACGTCTACGTTTATTTTCATTAAAACATACGTGTTTAGTTTTAAATACGTTTTTAAATAACTTTGTTTTACTTGTTTGTTAATATTGTTTCGTTTAGTTATTCTCACTTCTATTCACCCAGTATAATCACTCATTACCCTTTTTCCTGTTCAAAATCACCCGATCACAAGTCGTTTTTGATACCATTCACACCTCGTCGGGACATAACGACCCAGGAAGAATCCCTATACTCTCCTTGGTGCATTGTGCCCTGGATTGCTTGACTAGATTTGACCAAATCCTTGGTCAGTTTTAGTTGACCGTTCAGAGCCAATCAAAATTTGGCGCGCTGCCGGGGAGGTTGTGCGCGTATTCTAAATGATTTGCAGATTAGTGATTCTGGATATTCATATCCTTTGTATATTACCACCTTTGTTTATATTTTCTTATTTTCACATAAAATCAAAACGAATCGTAAAATTTTACCATTTCAGATTACTCAAGGATTACTTAGTGTGATCTACGAGGAAACGATTTGGTTTTTCAAAACGATTACCAAAAACATTTTAAATATGTTTTCAACGAACACAAAAAAAAAAACCCAAAAATATTTTTTCTTACCCTCTATCCGTTTGATTCTACCTTCGTATACCTCTCTCATGTATAATTCTTATGGCGTCTCTCGGCTACACATGTTTTCATTGTAAAAGCCCGATTGAGAATGGCTATCGTTGTTTCCAGTGTATTTGTGAGAAGTGTGGAAATAATTGTAGTAACAGATTTTGTACTGTGTGCAATTTGTTCATAAATCCAAATTCTCTTAATGATTCACTAAATCTTTCTGACAACCCTCCTCAAACATCTTCGTTGAAACAACTTCATTGCGTTAGTTGTGGAGATCCGTTAGGGGATGGTTCACTTTGTGAACGGTGCAATTGCAAGGATTGTGGATTTCGCCATGAACTTTGTGCATGTTATGTTTTGAGAACTGAACCTACATTCACCTCTGATTATGATAAGAACTTTGGTGAATATTCTCGAAACGATTTCAACCACCTTCCTCACAACTCATACGAGCAAGAGTCATATCATTCAAATTTCAATGATGCTTCGTATCAAGATACACTGAGTTTTTCTTGTGAGTATTGTGGAGGTCCTCATGACAGTTCTAATTGTCAAACTGGGAACCAGCTTTTCCATGAGCAAGTTCCTTGTAACGATTACGAATTTGGTTTTGACCAATATCCACATAACTCACATAATCAGTTACAACAGTTCAACTGTTGTACATACTGTGGAGGTTTACATCTCAGCTCTGATTGCCAAAATAGGTACACACCTATCTTTGAGCACGAACCTTATGACAATTATGACACACGTCATTTTGATCAACCTCCATAGCCTTACCTTAACCAATCACCACCAAAATCTCTTTCTCATGATTTCATCCAAGACATACAAGAAATACAAGTGTTATTAAACACTTGTCATGATAAGCTTCTTGGTCATGAACAACATGAGAAATCCATGGAAGAATTGTTAGCTGAAGAGCAGGCTGCTAAAATAAATTCCCAATATGCCATTGAAAAATCTATTAGGGAATCAATTGAAAAAGAAAAAGCAGCCAGATCTAGCTCTCGATTCTGTTTCATTCCTGATGACAGTGATGATGAAGATACACTTGATATTCTTCAAGTTTATAAAGATTCATCAAGTTCATCAGATGAGATACCATCAGTTGAGATTCCATCTCATTCTACTGTTATCACACCCGAGGTTCCCACTCACTCTCTAAATATGGGGGACGAGCATCTTAACACTGTTCCTGAAAAGGAATCGGATGAATTCATAAAGTCTAGTGTTGAGAACCTTGTCCCAATCCCAAGAGAGTCACAGGGAATCTTTGATCATGTATGTGATATCCCTCCTCCTCTTATCTTCCCAACTGATCATGTTGAGATGTTCTCCGATTCTACTGATAACGATTCGTTATCTTGTGGAGACATCGTTTATATGGAAGAATTACCTTCTGAGCTAGTTAGCTTAGAAGAAGAGAATGATGAAGAAACTGACACTGAAATCCAAGATGAAGCTCTTCGCGCTACATTATTGAATGTCAGTCTTCTCATTTCTAAAATTGAGGCTTTCAAAGAGAAACCCATTTCATCTCCTATCCCCATTAAGGATAGTGACATTTTTTCCGATGATTCTATACCGGAATTTGAAGCCTTCACTTTTGATCATATGGGAGAGAAGATTAGTGGCAGTACCACTTCCCATTCTCATAATTCTCTCCCCGAATATGATTCATTCACTTTCGAGGAGTTCTCCTGTGAACTCACGCATATCATACCTCCACCGGAGTATGATAACTTCTACTTTGATCTAGACACACCCGGGATATGTCTTGATCAAACGAGCTTAAAAGATGAGATTCATGATATTATGAATTCTCCTGTGGGTGATGATGAGTTAGTCATGATTTTTATCATGACTTTCTTTCTTTTCTTCACATATCCCGTGGCTTCTCCTGTTCTTCACTCCTTCGGGAATGAAGACACTATCTTTGACCCCGGCATTTCCAATTACCATTATCCTGAGTCGGGAATACATCTCATCGGTGTGGAACTTTCACGTGCTTCAATTGTTTGTCCAAACATCTTGAATGAAAGTCTGATGGAGATTATCTCTTCCACATGATACTTCCCCATGAACAAATGAATTCGGGGTCGAGTCAAGCTAGCGACTCGGTAAACAAAAACAGTAGCATACATACGGGGTTTTCACCCTAAGTGTGGGGGTATTACCCCTGCTGTTAAAAAAAATAATAAAAAAAAAAAAAAAAAAAATCATCATCATCATCATTTTAAAAGAAGTGATAGCTTCTATTTAAGAAGCTTTAAATATCTAACTCACTTTTCAAAAATGATGTTCCCACACTTGCCTCAATCTAAACTTTTTACGTTCAAGGATTCGGCATAATAGCCGGGACTTTGAATATTGAGGACAATATTCAGTTCTAGTGTGGGGGGGAAAATTCTTGGCGAATTTTGATCACATTTTTACATTTTAGTGCCATAATACCCCCATTTTTGACCAAAATTTTTTTTTTGTGGTTATCAGTCCGCCATGTCTGACCGACAAAAGGATTGGCTAATCCAGGAGCAAACGGCTCTTGGTAAAGATATATCAAATCTGTTTATGGCTTGCAATTTGCCAAAAATTGTATGGTATTCAACTCACCATATCTTTTATAGTGAAGAGTTGGCTAGCCCGCAAGGTTATGGCTTGTGGTAAAGGCAGTGGAAAACCATAATTGGTAATCAACTCACCAAGATGATGACTGAATTCCATCAAGAGTTGGCTAGTCCAGAAGCAAACGGCTTCTGGTAAAGACAAATCAAATCCGTTTACAGCTGGTGGTTTGCTCAAAATCACATGGTTATCAGTGTACCATAGTTCTTACTTGAACTAAAACATTTTGCTACTCCAGAAGTGATGGCTTTTGGTAAAGAGATTAAAATCCATCAAGTTTTCATAAAAGATTGCTAGGGACTAGCAATAGTTTAGTGTGGGGGATTGATGAGTGCTCAAACACTCATCATTTTTGGTCAAATCTGAGCTGCAAAACATTTAAAAACACTCAAAGATGCATCAAAATGCTGAAAATATCCCAAAATTGTAATTTATATGTTTCTGATGCAAAATGAGTAAAAACAGATGAAAAATGAACAAAGTTTGCATAATTGGCAGTTTCAGTCCCCCAACTTCCAAAGATTGTCAGAAATGGTCCCTGGATAAAATATTTTGAAGAAAAGTCAACATTAGTCCTTGGGAAATCAAACTTGTTCACTATTAGTCCCTAGATGAAAGTTTTCTTAAAATGGCAACTTTTACCCGTCAAGTTTCAAAATTGGCAAATTTAGTCCCCGGGTATTTAAAAAATGGAAAATATCAAAAATTACCCTTGTACTATTCATACTTGTCAAGATAGGTCCTCATGATAACTTTTGGGAATTTACACTTTCAACCCTTCAAAATCAGAAAATTACATAGTTGGTCCTTGGGCTTAAACCTTATACAAACCAACCGGACCCTTAGTTTATATACTAAACCCAAAACCTAATAGCCCAAAACAAAAAAACAAACCCAACCTTTATTATCCTAACCCACTAATAATAACCCCACCCTTTTAATATAAACCCAAATCCTAAACCAAGCCCATTATCACCCCGGCCCAAAAGCTTAACAAAACACCCCTGAGTTATAAAACTCGGTCAAACAGTCAACCCTCTCCCACCTTTCTTCCCTCCCCCACTTGGCCTGCAACTCTCACCCAACACTCCATCTCCCCTCACCTCTGTTCACTAAACCCATTCCATGTTCCCTCCACCTCACACTAAACCCCAAACTTCATTAATTGCCCACAGATCACTCCAAGTAACCTATAACTGCCAAATTGGACTTTTCCCGCCAAAACCAATTTCAAGGGCCAGGATTGAAGGAAGCCATCGAAGGGCTCAAAAAGAAGTGGGAAGGACAGAGAAAACCCTCTAGGTCCTTATAATTGAAGAAAAAGTAAAGAAAGAGAGAGTAGTTAGCGAGAGTTAGTGAAGCTTTAGTGTAGTTTTAGTCGTAATTAATGTAATTTCCTTTTCAGTTTTTTTCCTTTAGTTCTAAATTGTTGTATTCAGTCTTTTTAATCTATTGTACACTTGATTCAACCTTAATTTCAAGCTTTGTTATCAAAATTCAGTTTTGGCAATTTTTAAGTGAACTTGACAAATTCACCTAATATTGTTAATGTTGTTATTCAATGATTTTGTGAGCTCAAATTAAGTCCCTGATAAGCTTTCAAAAGCTTCCTAAGCTTTTTATTCAATTCTTAATCAAAACTCAAAAATGCTAAAAAAAATACAAGATAAATAAGTTAAAAATAAAAAAATCAGTGTTCTAGACTGAAGAAGCAAGGAGCATGGTAGGTTTGGTAAAGGCAGTGGTTGTAGTGCCTCATGGGAGGATTTAGGTAATGATTTGAGGTCCTGGTTCCCTTGTTCTCCACTTGGAACTCCTTTGCAAGTAATTTACTCATTTTTCCATTTTACTATAGATTAGCTTGTAATCTGCTTATTTGTGTTTTTAAATGCTCATTAAGTGCTATGGATGTTGTTTAATGTGTTTATGTATCCATTCATGCATTAGAATCATGTGTTGGTTGTTATCTAATTTCCACAGTCATCTTAGCATGATGTTAATCTAGGAGTTCTAGTTGTAGTTGTTGGTATTTTTATGCTCAAATCAGCTTAACTTGTCATAAATCAACCCTCTGTATGCAGACCAATGCTTAAATCAGTGAGTTCTTGTGAAAATCTCATTTTCCATATCTATAAGGGGTGTTTGGTTAAGGGGAATTCACTGAGTTCCGGTGAGTTTTGGTTGTTGTTTCTAGTTGTAACATGTTACTTTAGCTGTATTTAGGTCATTTTAGTCTAAAAATCTAGTGGTCCTTTGCTTGAAAGTCAAAATCTCTTGTTATGCTCTTCGACAGTTTCACTGTCAAGTTTTTAGTTCTAGTTTTTCATTAAATCAATTTAATAATTGATAATTTAGCTTAATATAGTCTTAATATTGTCCATTTCATCCTTTTTAGTCATTAAATCAAGATCATAACCCATATTAGTCAACATTTCATCATTTGCTAAAAAGTCAAAATGTCAAAACTGGTAACATGAGCCATTTTGCATAATAATCTATAAGATTCAATATAGTCTGGGATTGGTTACTTCTTGCTGTTTAATGCACTTTGGTTGTTTGTGAACCTAAATCAAAAGGAAAATCTAATTTTGAATCTCAATTGCTTATCCATTCTTAGCTTCAAAGTTGCCTGTTTGGGCTTTTGAGTGCCCTACACCATGAGATCAGTTTCCCCCCATCTCTTTCACAAGCTCTTTCTGAGTTTCTCAGTGGGTCTCACTCAGAGATTTTTGGCTCTTTGGCAAGCTAGTAGTACCAGCTTGTTGGCTCAGTACTTATTTTGAGCTTGGAAGCCCTTGCCCCTAGCTTAAAGTTGGCCTGCAAGTAGCTCCATAAGGCCTGTTTGGCTCAGTTGGACTTGGATTTGCTTATTTCTTATTTTCAGCTTATTCCTTTTACTTTTCTCTTTTCTTTGGCTAGTTGTACACTTATCTAATCTATACTTAGCTTATTTTACTCTTGGTTTGCAGCTTATAGTTTATTAGAAGCTTTTTCAACTTGGAAATCCATTTGAGCTTGAATAAGCTCATCTGTTGAGCTAAAAAGCTCTTACAGAGCTTATCTCTGTGTTTCAAAATGTCTTACTTTATAAAAGTTGCTTAATATTGTTGGTATAATATATTTGTAAAGTTAAAATTAAAAAGAAAAAAAAAAGTTGCTAGGAGTGGGATTCGAACCCCTGACCTCCTGGTTCCTTAGGATAAAACCAAAGGGAACCCGTGCACCATCTCCACTACCTTGTACTTAGTGTTTATTGTTTTCCTTTTTATTTATATACTAGTACTTTTCCATTTAAGCTTATATAAGCTTATTAGCTTAATTCCTTGCTTATTTATAAGCACATGGGACTTTTTATAATTTTCCTAGGTTCCTGTTAGTGTTAAGTAATTGTAGAAAAAGTTTCATAATTTTAAAAATTTGTTTAGTATTTATAATAATTAAATCTAGTTTATTTAGTAATTAATTAATTAAATAGTCTAAATAATAATTTTCTTTTACCAAGAATCGGAATTGATCGATATATTTCTCGAAACAAACGAAAAGGAAACGAAAGATGAAACATAAATCATGGATCAGCTAAGCCCTCTCGGGGACTTTCTTAAGAATAAGAAAGAAGAACCTCATGTAAATACTATGGAATAAGGTTTGATCCTATTCATGGAGATTCCATAAATATTCCATTCGAAAAATGGAAACAATTGGGATTTTTTTAGAAATTGGATGCAGTTACTAATTCATGATCTGGCATGTACAGAATGAAAACTTCATTCTCGATTCTACGAGAATTTTTATGAAAGCCTTTCATTTGCTTCTCTTTGATGGAAGTTTGATTTTCCCAGAATGTATCCTAATTTTTGGCCTAAATAATTTTCTTTTATCATTTGGATTCCAAAAATATAATTTTCACATCCGTGGGATTTATATTGGACAGAATTCACGTTTTATTTTGAACGTCTACGTTTATTTTCATTAAAACGTACGTTTTTAGTTTTAAATACGTTTTTAAATAACTTTGTTTTACTTGTTTGTTAATATTGTTTCGTTTAGTTATTCTCACTTCTATTCACCCAGTATAATCACTCATTACCCCTTTTCCTGTTCAAAATCACCCGATCACAAGTCGTTTTTGATACCATTCACACCTCGTCGGGACATAACGACCCAGGAAGAATCCCTATACTCTCCTTGGTGCATTGTGCCCTGGATTGCTTGACTAGAGTTGACCAAATCCTTGGTCAGTTTTAGTTGACCGTTCAGAGCCAATCACTCTCGTACACGTTGCTACGCCGTAACTCCAGAGTTATGTTACGGCGTAGTCTTTCATTCTGAAGATTCTTCAAGTCTTGAATAGTTTACGGTGTTGATGTGTTTCAAAAGCGCTAAATTATAATAACAAGTTCTACCAATTCCTTAATACACAAAACATATGGGTAAAAGTATAACCCCCGTTTATAGTAAAAGTTTAGGTAAGACCAGGTCGTCCCAAGAGAGGTAATGATTCCTTATGTTAGCTATGATTAACAAAATTAGATTCCAATGATTGTCACTTATCACTAAAACCGTTTTTGTTTTAAGATTTTTATGTTGTTTTCCCAATTGATATTAAAAGTATGTTTATTCAAGGCTAAGCACATGAGAATTATAAGAAGTAGCATCACAGAAGTTACATGGACAAAGCATAGGAGTAAAGCATGAAGGTTAATCATGTAAACTAGTATATCTATCCTATGTAAAAGAATCTCCTTTCAGCCTTTGATTCTATATACACAGAATGCATAAAGTGTGGTCCAAGTATGAAGTATCAAACATGCATTTCCTCTAGTCAAGCCGTTAGACATGAGACTAGCCCTTAAATGTGTCATAGTCAAGGTCATCATTTGTTTTACTAAGCAATTCTCACAAGCATAGCAATGATTTGTTATAGACAGATAATTCATAATGTAACCAACATGATTGAATCTTTCGACCTTTAAGCAATCATAATGATCAATCAAGACAAATGATAAGAGACTAAACAATGACAAATCAAATGCATATATCATAGATTCAATATTCATGATACAATTCTCATAATAATCATGGCAGAAGTGCCTCAAATAAACATAAGGTTACCACTCCATACTTAACATAAAGTAAAACATGTAAACAAGTAATTTCATTATAATAACGAGTTTATACCAAAAGTATCCGTGCTCCAAAGTATTTCTCCAAGTATGGTTCTGACTCCAACTCCTTTGCTAGTGGTTTTGGTGCAAACCACTACTAAACTGCTTCTTTGTTGTGGTGTGTCTAAACCTCCGAATTGAGCTCCTATTTATAGTGTAAATGAAACCCTGGCTCGTCCCTGAAGAGTTATGACAAGCAAATGATCGGCCTCATCATTGAAGTAGCTCACTAATGTAGAGAATATAACTGCCATGTGAAGTACGCCGGACATCCGGTATAAAACCGGCGAGCTTCTCTTTGCGTAATCGGTGCTTATATAATATGTAACCGGCGCACTTCTTGTTTGACTCGTAGTTACATAGTTGACCAAAGATGCCCGTAAGCGGCGCTCTTTATACATATAATCGGCGTGCTTTTAGTCCAAGCTATGTCTTTTCCTTATATGTTCACAAAGTCATCCTTTTCTTATGCTTCTCGCATCTTCCCTCCAAACCTTTGTCCTGCACATACATTCTCATATTAAGTACCAAAAGTCCTAATAATAGGTTATTTATTATATATTTCACATAATATCGGGGGTATAAATATGTATAATACGAGACTCATCAAACTCCCCCATACTTAAACCAATGCTTGCCCTCAAGCATACAAGAAAAATGTCTTTTAAAACCAAGTCTCGTATAAGTTTCAAATATGTATTTTGTTTGTGTATCCAAGACAACCAAGAATAACATGACATGCTCCTCACGAAAGTGTATATATTTTCAAGTTCACTCAAGCACTCATTGAGGCTTCATGTGTAAGTACCTTGGTTTAAGTTTCATGCTTAAGTGGTAAGTACATATGACATATACATTTAGTGCCTAATATTGAGTGAGGTGCTTAATATCGAATGTAATTCATTAATATGCAAGAAGTAATCTAAACCTCAAAGAATACAAACCAAAAATGCCATGAATGCATAAATTAAACACACCAATTAGTGGTTAGTCTTTTTACCTTCCCGTCCATGAGTTACAAATATTTTATCAACTATATAATATGTCAAAAATCACATACAACAAACCACAATTTCCTCCACACCGCGTGCACATTGGACTACAACTTATTATGGTGGTAAAATAAGCATCATATCGCCTTACCTATTTAGCATATTGATTTATATTATTTTATGTAAATTTCACGTATGTTTTGTGTGTGTAACAATGTAGGACATAAAGATGGTGCTTAGGAGGTTTGGTAGTAACATCATCTTCTCTAATGGTTTAAGAGATCCTACACATCGTTGTCTTATCAATTAAGTGGAACATGCACGAACATTTTTGCTTTGATCGAAAATGCAATATATTGATTAACTTATTTAAGTTACTAACGATCAACTATATCTAATTTTTTTTGTAGCGCGTCAAGAAGCATTAAAGAAAGAGATCGAGAGGTCACAAAAATTGTATTAAGAACAAAACATGCAAAAGGCCAATGAACAACAACGACAAAGACAACAACAACAAGAACAACGCCATGGCCACCGGTGGGATAAATACTTAGCATTCATATTAATAGTACGTTACAAATTAAACATGCAATATTTTACTTCATGTAATACCGATAAACGGGCTGATACTATTGATTCGTTAGCAAGTAAGTTTATTGAAAATAATGTGACGAGGATTCAATTTTTAGTCAATAATTATTACAACAGTTTGTTGGTGCATTTTAATATTTTGCTCTTAATTTAGTTTTTTGTCTTGCGTTGTGTTAATGTCACTTCCTTAATTAAACGTCTTGGAATATTGCGTGACTTTGATATTTGATATGACTACTGTGCAAATTATGTCGATGTTACATATTGAAAATGGTAGTATATAATAAAATTATCTTCACACTATCATCATAACAATGAGAATCTTCTAAACCGAAGAAGTATATAAAGGAAAAGAAAATTGTATTTCAAATGTTATCCTACACCTATCACGAAATAAGCATTATTCATTTGAGTTTGAGATCATATAATTCATGTCGTCATACTGTAAATACTTAGAATGAGTTACTAATGAATGCGCCAAATTTGATATTATAGTTTATGGAAAAATGTTGTAATAATGCATTAATTAAAAAATAATTTATGTAACTTACTCATATTAAAAGATTACATATCAAAAGCCTCATTTAAATATAACATTTTGCAAAAAAAAAAAGCTCTTCACATTAAAGAAAGAGATCGAGAAGTCACGAAAATTGTATCAAGAACAAAACATGCAAAATGCCAATGAACAACAACGACAAAGACAACAACAAGAAGAAGAACAACAAGAACAACGCCACGGCCACCGGTGTCATATTAATAGTACGTTACAAATTAATGCAATATTTTACTATACGAATTATAATTTATACTCTTAAATATACTAATTACTTTAGTGTTTTATGTTTTTATAGTGTTGTTAAAAAGTAAATTTGTTTTATAGTTCGCTTTTAATAATGTAATTTATTTGAACAACGAAGTTCATCTTTCACAAAAAATGAGAGTTTCAAACATGAACCGAAAATTAGTCCCGAACATTACGAAAAAACAATTAGATCCAACCTGTGTGCATCGCATGGGTCCTGAGGCAGTCCAAACCTGTGTGCATCACACGGGGATGAATATAAAAGGTCTCTAACATTAATGTCATCGCTTCATATTTAAAATAGTTTATGTAACTTATACATATTAAAAAATTACATGTGAAGAGACTCTTTTCAATGTAACATCTTGAAAAAAAATCTCTTCACATATACTCTTTTAATGTCAATAAACTATTTTAAACGTGTGTCATGCTTAGAAATGTGATACCATCACAACTTATATATAATGACGAAAATAAGTTTCGAAGATTACAATATAAAACTTATATACAGCCCATGTGCAACTCAATAAAGTATTTTAAATATGTATAAAGCTTAGCAAATGTGTGACACCATGACAACTTAAATATAAAATGACGAAAATAAATGCCGAATATTACGCTATGATAACTTCTATACAGCCCATGTGCATCGCACGTATTTTAAATCTATGAAAACTTCTATACAACCCATGTGCATCGCACGGGCATTGTTGACTATCATAAGAAATAGTTATAACTTAGCCCAATGTATTAATATTAGTTAGTTCCAATAAAAAATGATAGAATCAATACCAAAATAAATAGATAAAAAATATTATGTAAAAAATACATCTTAAAAGATTACATGTCAATAAACTATTTTAAATGCGTATCATGCTTACAAAATGTATGCTACCATGACAACTTATATATATAATGACAAAAATACGTCCCGAATATAAAATGACGAAAATAAATGACGGATATTAAACTTTGAAAACTTCTATACAGCCTGTGTGCATCCCACGGGCTTTCATGACTATTAAGATATAAAAACTAATATACAACCCTAAAGCAACAAAGAAAAGCCTATTAAAAACGTTTAAAGGTTAACACATTTGTGATACCATGACAAGTAAAATCTAAAACGACAAAAATAAACCAAAATAACTATACTTTGACAGCTTCCACAAAGCCCGTGTGCATCGCACGGGCTATCAATATTTTGATAGAGCAGTATGCGTTTAAGCTTATTACGCAATCAACAATTAGAAACGTACAACCTCAACAAAAACACGTGACCAAAACAAACCAAAACTGTGTGCACCGCACGAGATTAAATACTATTTTGAGTGTTTCACTCAACCTTAATTAAAAATGACAAAATAAACAAACTCAAAACTTATTAACCAACAAAATCCAACCATGATCAACATGACGAAAATTATCTGTTTTCACAGACAATGTAGTGCAAGCGACGGGTAGCGCTTGCCGTATGAAGAAGGCGACTACAATGGGAGACGAAGGCGGAACCAGTGAAGCAAATGATTGATCCATCATATCATCCGGAGAAACGGAAAATACCAAAAAGTTCGAATTCACAACATCTTTTTGATATATTGGATATCTAAATAAGGCATTCTCCGGATAATTCAAATTGAAGCAATTGGATGTCCAATTAGGGCCTATATGACATGACCGATCAATAGAAATACCCCAACACTCCACTTTTGTCATGTATTCCATACATCACACTAGATAGATATCATATTCATGGAATACGATTCACTTTCAAGATGCGTTGGTGGTGAAATGGTAGATACGCGAGACTCAAAATCTTGTGCTCAAGAGCGTGGAGGTTCGAGTCCTCTTCAAGGCATAATATGGAGAATGCTCATTGAATGAGCAATTCAAGAAGAGAGCTCGAGTGCTGAACAATAACAATTTAAATATATAATACCCATCATATACAGCCCGGGGCATCGCCCGGGTCTGAACGACTCTGTTTGTTTTAAACAAAAGTGATAGGTGGATTATAAATCAATGGTACTACAACATCAAATGATCGTCAGAAGTTAGAAGTATAGAATATCAGTCGTTAGTATCAGTTAACGAATCCATAACAAGATAATATTAACATCATATCCTTCCAAAGGAAACTGAGTGGCAAACAGAGTTCATCATTCAGAGGGAGGAAAACAAAATTTTCCTATTTCTGTAATTAACAATTATCAGAGTAAAGGATTATGCAAAGTCAAATAGTATCAGATGATACATTATATGCCCAACATAAGAAATGAATTCACAGAATGTGTCTAACACATCATGTTTGAATAACCTTTAGAATGGTCAGTAAAATATCAGAATGTTTGTCAGGCAAAAATGGAATATGAGGATCAAAAAGTGAATTTTAATGGTATACGGTATCAATGTCATTCCCAACTTCACACTCCGGTGGAAAACTTGGTGGTTCAAACAGGATCAAATCGAGAATGCTCGGATTGCAAAATAGCTCTCAAGGTGAGATTTATCCCTTGGTGTACAAAATAGATGCTCAGAAACTTCATGACCGCAGAAGTAACGTACGAGTCCCCAAAACAATAATGATAGAAAATATTTAACAATCGGAATTTATGGTAGAGAGTTCAAAATTATTCAGAACGCCAAATGTGAGACATAGAAGGACAGTCGTTAGCATCTTGAATGCTCAAACAAGCAATTCCAGAACGCCAAATGTGAGACATAGAAGGACAGTCGTTAGCATCTTGAATGCTCAAACAAGCAATTCCATATCAGAATAAAATCGAAGTTAACATTCCAAAGAAATATAGATCAACATAGCAAAGCTTATCGTTCAAAATTGAGGAAAACATTCTTATACTCGTGGTTAAATACCACAAGACTCATCATCAGAACAGAAGTGATAATGCAAAATCAAATAACATCAGAAGACTTGCAGATGCTTATCAAAGCAAGAGAAAATTCACAAAATGTACCAAATACATCATCGTCATAGAGATTCTCAAAATGCCCGAAGAGGCATAAAAAATGGTTAACAGATGAATCAGAGGTCAAAAGCGGAATTAGAAGATAAGTATCAAATAGTCTCAGACATTTCTACATCATTCTCAATATCTTCAACACTCACGGGGTTACAAATCTTTAGGTGGTGCAAAACGAAAGTTTTCAAATCTCTAGAAAGTGATCTTAACAGGATCAACCAAAAGAAAGGCACGAATCAGAGTGATGCGGAAGCAGCGCTACTACTAAGATGCCATAGTCTACCCATTCTTCACCGGTAATAACTTAGGTTGTTAAAGGGAATTCTTAAAGTAAATTATTAGAGTCGTTTTGTGAGCGCCTACAGTGGAAACTGAATGGTCCAAAACTCACAGGTTCAAGTTTATGTATTACAAGTCGTCAGCCTGGTCTCTGATACCATAATTGTAACATCCCAACCCGACAAGGATAGAAGTGCTACATTACGGTGACATATCAAAGCATATACAGACATACAACATATGTAATACAAAAGAATTCCAAAGGTTACAAAGGAAAATAATCTAAACCAGCGTTTATATAGAGATGTAGGAAAATTTGTTTGGCGAGTAAGAAGCCCCCTTGACACCTCTTCATCTGCAAATAATTCTCGATGTGAAAACACAGAGACAAGGGGCTGAGCTTTGAATAGGAAAAAGAGTGGAGGTTACAAAGGAAAATAATCTAAAATACAAGGTTACGAAAGAGAATAACAATGAAATGCTAAGTCTGAAATATAAATCTCTTCTAGTCATCTCTAATCCAGAATATAGCTATCAAGGTGAAGTCCACTAATATCTTATGCACTCTTCACTCATATCCCAGCTTCCCACTAAAACCTGCCGCGTAAGAAAGAAAACGCGGCTGAGCTTAAAAAGCCCAGTGAACAGATATAACAACGAAGTAATAATGAAACAGAATGAATACTGAATAAGGTATAGAGGAAATAACAGAATAAAATCAAAGGAAAGTATGAAATAGTAGTAAGAGGTAAGGTAAAGGTTAGTCATCGACCACGAGCCCAGAAACAGATATAATAATGCCTTCATCATAATCATAATCATAGTCATAGTCATAATGAGGGGAGGCCTCAGAATATCAGATGTAAACAGAGGGGTGACCTCAATGGGTTGTAAAGGACGTGTATTGCACACACAGCTACATTCACCAGATACATATAACAAATAACAGAAACAGATCTAGGATGCATCCATACGCCCCCGCAGAAATCATAGTGGCCATAACAAATCATATCATAAAGCGCGCATATCATATAACAGAAAGGGGACGTGGCAGAACATCACTCCACTGCCCTGGAGTCATGCCAGAGGTGCATCCCTGACACGGACATGGAACCCCCATGCCTAGTGAAATAAATTTGGCTCGGGTGTCAAACTAGAATAGGTCAAACAGAATAGGTCAA